>CAUYLG010043457.1:0-13954 GCA_963573385.1 Cacajao melanocephalus
TCCGCCCAGAAAGTAATTTGCAGAATTCACTAGCCCTCGAAATGTCTGAGGCTCCTCACCCCCACCCCCGCCACATACCCTTACCCGGGAGAAAGGTATAAAAGGTATTGACACCCTCCCTCCGGGGCCACGGGTTGGAGACGTGAGTCCTCCGTGGTCGCCGGCAATAAAGACCCTGCAATTTGGCCTACTTTTGTCTTGGTGTTAACTTTCTATGCTCGGTTCAGTACGACATTTAGATTTAAATTAAAAATTCTGCTTCTCAGTTGCACTGGCTACATAGACTTCAATTGCTCAATGCCACGGGTCGCTGTCGGGTGGCTACCATATTGAACAGTACAGATATAGAATAGCCTGATCATTGCCAGAAGTTTATGGACAGCACTGCTCCAGAACATTGTGGAGTGGTGGTAATCCACAGTCTTTTTTTCCTGTGGATGCTACAGGCATACAGACAGACAGTGCTATCCTCCCTGGATGAGACAAAATTAAGATACATTCAACCGGGCACACAGGGGATGTATCTAGATCATTGATTTTCCACTCATTTGAAATAAATCAAGGACATGGCCTTGTCTTCCCAAGCCCTAAATAAGTGTAGTTTGTAGGGTGGGGAACAGAGGAATGGGGAAGAAAGGAAAGAAGAAATGCAAGAAGATTAATTTCGGGTGCTAGAACAGGATGCAAAAGGGTTAGCCCAGGCCCCCACACCTCCCTGTCAGTTTCAGCAGCGCCCGCTAATCATGAGGCAGGAGAATGTTCAGCAAGCAGATGTGATCGATTTGTGACTCCAGGTGCAAATATGAAAAGGTGGCATTTATTTAGCTAAATAATAGCCAAGCTGTAGTGTGACGAGGCTCGGGGCTTAGGTTGATTTTCTTCTCCTTTAGGGTGAAGGCGGTGGCAGAGAGTTCCACCCTTCTGCAAAACCTTGCCTGTTTTCTGGGAAGGCCTGGCGAGGCTCCCCCTTGTACACCATTTGGTTGTAGACAGCAGGATATATAATGCGGCTAGAGCTGAACGATATGATAATGACAAGCCAGACCAGCAGTAGAGAGTGATGTATATTTTCCTGGGAGAGAAAGCTGCTCTCCACGTAGACAGCCACTTGGGCCGCTGACAGTAGGCGAGAGGCAGCAATTAGCGGCAGATCATTTGCCTACTTTCACTCTACCCCTTGGGTGCATTCCTTTCGAAATACCGTGGGCCAGGGGAGGGTGTGAACTCAAAACAAGAGAATGCACCAACAAAATGTACCCTACTACACAGCAACAGGTACCATTCAGTGCTGTTTACATCTTTTCAAACTTTCATCTTTTAAGAGTCAGCGAATACTTCTACATAGTAAAGCTTTTCGCATTTTGAGGTGTTTTGTGGTTGCCTTATGGGGCTGGTCCTCATGACCACCTCTGGAGGAAGTCAGAGTAAATTTCGCCATCCCTTTAGATGTGAGTAAAGCCCAGAGTGGTTAAGTGAGTTTTCTAAAGTCATGCAGCTACTTGTGAGTTGAAGATGTAAAGCAACCTGTTCCATTATTTGTTTATTCATAACTATTTACTGAGAACGCTTCTAAGTGCCCAGCCATGGGGATGCTTCTGTAACGTCTCTGTTTTCATGGGGCAGATGGCATTCCAAACAGAAGCAGAGCGAGCAAAGGCAAGAAGGTCAGAGAGCAGAGGAACTCTTAAGGGCTGAGGAGCTGGTCTGCATCTGAGCAGGAGTGAAGATTTGACAGCGAGGTGGTGGCCAGGTGCAGGAGGTATTGATTGCAAGTCAAAGAAAGTTGCACTAGATTCTTGGAACAGATGCTATCAGTATCTGAGGTCAGGTGAAGGTGGGGAGTATGGAGTCTGGGTGAGGCAGCTCCCATTGCTCAAGGGCAAGCCTCAGGAGAAGGTTGCAGGTGTTAGCCTTTAGCTGCAGCAATGCAGGCAGCAGCTTGGAGATGGGAGAAAAAAGACCCCATGGCATCTGGGTGGGGCACGCCAGCCTCAGCTACACTAGGGAAAATCCAGGTGCCTAGTTCTTGGAGCAGGTGGAATGAAAGAAATGGAGATTTGGAGCCATGTCTTTATGGCTCCAAATTCATCCCAATATAGAGGATGTTAACAGCTGGGAGTGGAGGAGATCCCTGAGACAAAGCCTGAAGAGTTCAAAGACAAGGGCAGAATGAAGATGGGGGTTGGAAGAACCTGAATTAAGGAGATCAGCGTGCCTGAACTCTTTTAATTAGGCATCTGCAGTCACTAGATAATCACCACCAAGAGTGAAAGCTAGTGCCTTGGGGAGTTTTAATAAAACGTGTCCCCAAATCTTCGACATGCCTTAAGGACAAGAAGAAAAATGTCACACTGCTCCTGTATGGTTGAGGTTCATTTTAATAGGGGATACTTGAGAGATACAAAGTCCTTACTCAAGAAGGTGACCAGGGTTAGTTGAGAACTGGGGCTCTGGGGTTGGACATTTATTCTCTCACAGTTCCTTTCTGGAGGCTGGAAGTCTGGAATCAGGGTGTCAGCAGGGCTTCCAACTGTCAAAATTCTACGCATCCTTCAAAGGCCCGTGACACTGCACTTCTGCCCATGAGGCATTCCCAAATTGTGCTTGCCCTTGCAATGTCGGTTATTGCTAGTTATACATGGATTTCTAGTCAGCACGGTTTGTGTTCTAAAAGGTCAGGAATGAATCAGATTCTCTCAGCTATCTCTAGTTAAAGGTTCAAATGTGTACCCATCAAAGGATATTGAAGTCCTAACCCTTAATACCTGTGAGTATGACTTTATTTGGAAACGGCGTCGTTGCAGATGTAATCAAGTTAAATGAGGTCCTTAGGGTGAGCCCTAATCCATGAGAAGAAGAGAGACAGAAACAGAGGGGCACAGAAGGAATGGGACGTGAAGACACACAGGGAGAACAGAGAGGCAGAGATTGCAGTGACGATGCACCCATGAGCCAAGGACCTCCAGGACTGCTGGCAAAACCAGCAGCTCAGAAAAAGGCATGGAGCAGATCTCTCCTAGGGCTCTCAGAAAGAGCACGGCCCTGCTGACACCCTGATTCCAGACTTCTAGCCTCCAGAAAGGAACTGTGAGAGAATAAATGTTGTTCTAAGCCACCCAGTTTGTGGACCTTTGTCACAGCAGCCCTAGGACACTAATATATTAAGTATCTCACACAGTGCCTTCCACAGAGTAAGTAATGGCAAAGGCTTGTTGAATTCACGTGGAGGTGAAATATTTCTCTCACTAGCTTTTTTAAAACAAGCTATTTCATGTTTATTGTAACATACCTTGCACTGTGTGGATAGAATCTCTCAGATTTCCTAAACCTTTTGTTGTTATTCCATACCTATACACTATCTGTTCTCCACCTACTGCCTTCACTTGTATATTCCATATGTACTATTTTCTTTGCCTGCCTGCCTTCCTCCCTCCCTCCCTTCCTTCCTTCCTTCCTTCCTTCCTTCCTTCCTTTCTCTCTCCCTTTCTTTCTGTCTTTGTTTTGGTAGAGACAGGGTCTCACTGTGCTGCCCAGGCTGTTCTCAAACTCCTGGACTCAAGCAATCCTCCTTTCCTGGCCTCCCAAAGTGCTGGGATTACAGGCATGAGCTGCAGTGCCCAGCCATTCCAGATATGTATATCTGTGATGGAAAAGACAGCTTATACCAACCTAATAGTTACTTAACGCTGTATAACAAATCATGGCAAAGCTTATTGGCTTAAAACAAAAATCATTTATTACATTTCACAGTTCCTGTGCAGCAGCTTGGCTGGGAGGTCATCTGAAGTTGCAGGTTGCAGTCAGCTGAGGGCTTAACTGGGGCTGGAGGGTCCACTTTCAAGGTGGCCCACTCACACAACTGGCAGCGTGGTACTGGCTATCAGCAGGAGTTCTCAGTTCCCCTTTAGAGGCTGCTTGAATGTCCTGATGGCATCCTGGTTGGCTTCCCCCAGGCTGAACCATCCAAGCAGAGAGCAAGGCAGAAGCTACAAAGCCTTCATGACTTAGCTTTGAAAGTCACAAATCATTACTTCCACCATGGCGTACCATCTACACAGGCTAGCCCTGATTAAATGTGGGAAGGCATGAATACCAGGAGGTGAAGATCATTGAGGGCCGTCTTCCTTAACCAAGGCCATGCAATCTCAGCAGGGGCAATACCATCCCAACCAGGCAAAAAATTCATTCTTGGAAGGAATGAAAAAAAATTACTCTTTTTATTATGAGCAAAGACTTACATACTACATAAATAGATACAGAGTATATCTGTGGTGCTAACATTTTGTGGTAAGGGGAGCAGACAAAGAAAAAAATTGTCTAAAAAATCTTGGGGGTGTCATTTTTTTAAATGATTAAGAAACACTTGGCTGAAACTTTTTCAGTTGTAAGCAATAAGATCCAATTCTAACTAACTTAAGCGAAAATGAAGTTTGGGAGTCTGGACTTCGGGTACTGCCAGATCCAGAGGTTCAAATACTATCAGCAAGGCTTTTTCTATCCATATTACACACAGACTATCTCCCAGCAGCTGTCTGTGAGGGCCCCTATGAGTGTCATTTGCACCTTACTGCCAGAGATCTGGGAGGATAGCGAAGTACTGCCCGGTGCTAAGAAGCCTAGATTAGACAGCAGTGTAGGCGCTAAGACTCCCAGATACGTGGACAGAGAAGACAAAAGACCTTCAGCCATTTTACAGTGCTGCCTGGGAAGGGCCCGTTTTCTCCTGATATTCTAGAACAAGAAAAACAGGGCTTCGTAATCTGAGAGGTATACATCCCAATCTAAGATCTACCGGTTACTAGCTCTGTGATCCTTTAAGTTCTTGAAGCTTCAGTTTTTCATGTATAAAATGGAGGTAATGGTAGTCACCCATAAGACTGTTGCCAGGATTAGTTGGGACCATGCATGTAAAGTATCCCACAGAGCACCTGCCCATGCTAGCTAAAAGGAGGAGTGGGGTAGGAGGGGGAGGGGAGGGAGAGGAGGAGGAGGATTATTGTAAGTGGTGGAAGCTTATTTCCTGTTTCCAGAGAGGGGAGAACACCCCAGATGTTTTCTGCTCTTGTGTTGCTTTGCTCGAGGTTGAAATCCTCAGGAAAGAAACTCGGATTGGCCAAGCTTGGGTGATGGGAAAGGCCAGCTGAAGTCAGTACACCTTGCTTGACCCACCAAGACCACCTAAATGGGGTGGAGTGGTTCTCCAGAGGAAAATTGCTTGCTGTTAGGAGAAAGGAGGGGCCGGACACAGGGTAGGAAAAGTGCAGATGTCCACTGCAGACATCCTTCAATGCAGTGTGCCTGGAAGCCCTCACCCACACTTTCTTCCCATCACCCCGTTGTGTCTGTTTTCTCCCCTAGTGGCATCTGCAGAGGAAGGAGTAGGCGAATGTGGCTGACACAGTCAATTGCCTCCTCTAAGGACCTTTCCCGCCTTCTTTTAGCTGGCTAAATTTCAGTAGCTGACCATCTCATGTATCAGGGAACAGGACTCCTCCCCAGCCCCAGAAGAATATCACTTGGACTCACCACATAATGGTAATTCTATTACACTTGCCAGCAACTGTGGGTATGTGACTATTGTAGCCAATGGGATTTAATGGGATATCCTCTGGGCACCTCTGGGAGAGTTGTTCCTCCTGAATAAAAAGACACATGGGGCGGGCACCGTGGCTCATGCCCATAATCCCAGCACTTCGAGAGGCTGAGTCAGGTGAAACACTTGAGGTCAGGAGTTCAAGACTAGCCTGGTCAACATGGTGAATCCCCATCGTCTAGACTTCCTTTGATGCCTTACTGCCTGAACTACATTCAGGTGGGTTTACTCATACCATAGCCAAAGCATCTCAGTGATATATATGCTCATCTACCTCTAAATCTCCAACAACAGTAAGGAAGCCTTTTAGATCAGCAGTTCTCACAATGTCTCTGGACCAGCAGCATTGACATCACCCCGAAACTTATTAGAAATGCATATTCTTGGGCTTCATCCAGTTCTCATCAATCTGAAAGGAGGAATGGGTACAGGAGCAATCATGCTTTCACAATCCCTCCACGTCATTGTGATCCTTGCTGTAGTTTGATAACCTCTGCTTTATATAGCACTCCGTTGTCATACTGACATCAGAACTGACCACAGGGAGTGAGAGCACCCCTCATTTTCCTTCCAACTTGCCTTGTTCCATCATTGCTTAATTTGATTTTGCTATCCCTAAAACAAACAAAAAACAAGAAAAATAAAATTTAAAAAGGAAAGAGAGAGACGGAAACGATTTGAAAACTGTTGGCCAAATAAACCTTTTGCTTTGAGTTTCAGTCTGACTCTGGGTCATCAGCTCTTTCCAAACAAGACTTGGGGTGTCTGCAGAGCCCTGTGGTAGCTAGAATGTGGTGGACATCTCAGAAATATTTAGAAATGCTAATCACTGTCATCAGTAATGCTCCATAAAGGTCTCCCTTGTGCTACTGGAAGTGAAGTTAGCAAGGAACTTAGAGAGATGTGCACTGTTTGGGGTGAGCAGAGAGAATCTGAAGGGGCAGAGGAGCCCTGAGAATAATGTTAGAAAAAAAAAAGAAATGCAAAACTTGCTGAAAAAGGAGAAAAGAAGGAAAGAAAGAAAAGCAAAAGAAAATTATTCTCATCAGAGAAGCCGGTGACGATGGATTTGTTTTCTGGAACTCAATGCATTTAGACAAAGGAGCCCAAAGAGGAGGTCCAGATTTAGGGGTGGTTTGAGTAAGGCTTCCAGGAGGGAAGGTAGGGGCATGTCTGGACACCTGGGCAGCCACGGATAATGGAGAGAACAGGCCATGAGAGTAACACTGTGCAGGAGGAAGAACGCTTCCGCAGGACCGGACTCTGGCACCACTCCCGACTAACTTTGGTCTTAGGCAGCTTCCTGAGCATCTCTAAACTTCAGTTTTCTCAACATCCAATGGGCTCAATGATTCTTATCTCACATCTTGTTGGAAGTTGACATAAATCAATGTACTATGATCTGAACTGCATACCCCCTAGTGGCATCTGCAGAGAAGGAGGAGTAGTCATCCATCCACACCGTGATGGATGATGGACAGGGAGGAAGGGACAGTGGAAAAGAGGAAGGGAGGTGAAAGGAAAAGAGATCCTTGTCATTCGATTCACTAGCATCCCAAGAGTAATACTACATGCAAATTTTCACTTGCATGAGTCAAAAAGAAACTCCCCCAAATTCATATGTTGAAGTCCTAACCCCCAGTATGATGAATTTAGAGATAAGACTCTCGGGAAGTAATTATGGCTAGATGAGGTCATGGGAGAGGAGCCCCCATGATAGGATTGGTGGCTTTATAAGATGAAAAAGCAGAGACAGAGTTCTCTCTCTCTACCATACAGGGATATCACAAGAAGGCAGCTTTCTACAAGCCAGGAAGAGGTCCGGCAGCTTTCTACAAGCCAGGAAGAGGGCCTTCACCAGAAACAGAATCAGCCAGCAACTTGGTATTAGACTTCCAGTCTCCAGAACTCTGAGAAAATAAGTGCCTGTTGTTTAAACCACCCAGGCTACGGTATATTGTTATGGCAGCCTGAGCTGGCTAATACACAGGTATATTAGGGACCTTGAATAGTGCTTGGCTTATTCTAAATACTCAATAAATAAATAAGATTCATAATAATAAATACATTAATAAGCACTAAGTTAGGAAAATTAGATTGCCGAGGTCTCTGAGTGGCTAAACTGAGCATGTAATTTGTTATCTGGACCATGGGGGATTTGTGAGCAGGAAACAAAAAGAGGAAGCATATGTGTGCATAGCTCTGAGGTCAGTGTGACAACAGGGCATTATATAAGTCAGGATTCAGCAAACGTGAGAGTATATCAGGATCACTTGGAGGGCTTGTGAAAACATGGGTTGCTGCCACCCCTACTTTCTCTTTCAGATTCAGCAGGTCTGGGATGGGGTTCAAGAATTTGCATTTCAAGTAAGTTCCCAGGAGATGCTGCTGGTCTAGGGACCAGACTTTAAAAGAAGGGGGAAGAAAGAGAGAGAAAAAACAGATTAGCATGACCTATGGTCTGGAATGGTAGCAGAATGCTTGCTCCATGGATATTCAACCCACAATATGATGGATGACAGAGAACGGAGGTGGTGCCTGGATCTGCCAGAAGTAATTGCTTCAAGCATGGCATGCTATTATGGCATTGGTTTTTTGGTTTTGCTTTGCTTTAAGGGTAAACCACTATAATTAGAAAACTTGCAAAATCCTGACTTACAAAGTGAGCAGATTTTCAAGTCAGAGAAACATAGTTTTCATGCCTTCTCCAAGTTGTGGATCTCTGCTCAGAGATGACTATTTGGGGCCAGTTGAAAAGATGACTGATACTAGTTGCAAGGTAATATCGTACACAGTGCTGGTAAGGTCCGCTCTAGCTACAGGTCCGTTAGGATGTTTGGTTGAAAGTATGATGGTAGGAGTGAGATGGTCTGTTTTTTATCTGATTTTTCTTAGGACCCTGAGGTGAACATTTGTGGTTTCTTCCACTCAGTGCTCATTTCTTCTTTATGTTTGTACCTGCACTCTCCCCTCATCTTCCTTTGGGAAAATGCTTGTCACTGCATACTTTTTTTTTTTTTTTTTTGAGACAGAGATTCACTCCATTACCCAGGCTGATGTGCAGTGGTATGATCTCAGCTCACTGCAACCTCTGCCTCTAGGGTTCAAGTGATTCTTTTGCCTCAGCCTCCTGAGTAGCTGGCATTATAGGCATGCACCAGTATACCTGGCTAATTTTTGTATTTTTAGCAGAGACAGGGTCTCACCTTAGTTGGCCAGGCTGGATTCAAACTCCTGACTTCCAGTGATCCATGCACCTCGGCCTCCGAAAGTGTTGGGATTACAGGCATGAGCCACCATGCCTGGCATACTACATACTGCTATATAGTATCCGTCAGGCTGCTAAATTCCTCAGTCTTCCCTTAAGCCACAAGGGTGGGCAAGGGGTCAAGGTCTGGCCAATCTTAGTGTCCTGTCCCATTAGCCCCTGTGACTGGGCTAAGGAAGCTTGTGACCAGACCAGCCTATCAGAATCTTTGTCTGGGATTCATCTGTAAATGAAAAATAAAATTCTAAGCCCCCCAACCATCTTAATGGACCCCTCCTCTTGGCCAAGGTGTTCCAAAGTTAACCTGAAAAACTAGTTCAGGTGTGACAGGAAGAAGGAATCAGACATGCTTCATGTACCCTCCTCCCCTTTTGGAATTCGGGCTCAGCTGACTAGCATTAACATCAACTCAACATTAAGGCTGATAGAACAGATGTTTTTAAGTCTGATAAGAAACACAATCTATTCTCTCTGCAGCCTGCTACCTGGAGGCTTCATCTACATGATAAAACCTTGGTCTCTACAATGCCTTATCACAACCCAGACATTCCTTTCTGTTGATTCCAGGTCTTTAGATAATAACTCTTTCAACCAATTGCCAATCAGACCTTCTCTGAATCTGCCTATGACCTGTGTGCCCCCCACTTCCAGTTGTCTTGCCATTCCAGACCAAACCAATATATATCTTACATGTATTGGTTGATGCCTCATGTCTCCGTAAAATGTAGAAAAGCAAGTTGTAGCTCAACCACCTTGGGCACATGTTCTCAGGATCTCCTGAGGGTTGTGTTACAGGCCATTGGTCACTCATATTTGGCTCAGAATAAATATCTTGAAATATTTGACAGAGTTTGACTCTTTCTGTTGACACATATATGGATGTCAGAAGAGAGAAATCTTTCCTCAGATGGCCCTAAGATGTGGTGATGTGAGTGAAGCATGCAGTTCACCCAACTCTATAAGTAAATGGAGTCCTCTTGTAAGAGGGAATCAGCCCAACCTACAGAGAAAAGAGAAGCTGAGACTGGGCAGGGGAGGGAGAAAGGGGGAAAAGAAGGAAGAAGAGATGGGAAGGGAGGAAGGGACAGTGGAAAACAGGAAGAGAGGAGGAGGAAAAAGAGATCCTTGTCATTTGGTTCACTAGAATCCCAAAGCTAATACCACCTGCAAATTTTCACTTGCATGAGTCAAAAAAAAAAAAAGAAAAAAAACTTCCCCATTTTACTTAAACTTTGAGTTGGCTTCTGGCACTTTTAACTAAAAGGGTCTGAATAATAAAGTTCATCAATCCACTTGTAACGTCTAACTTCTAGAATTCAGGTTGTGCTGGGAAATTGCTAATTCCACACTCAAGTGCCTACATCAGCGTGGGAAGGAGTCCTTTGGAGCGGTCTGAAATTTCAGAGCATTGTCCCCATTGGAAGCTTTGAACATTACACTTGGAAGTGCTAATGAGAAAGAGAGAAAAGAGAGATGGAGAGATGGCTTAACCAATTTTCAATAGCCCAAGTCTGTCTTTTAGGAGAGAGAGTGGAAGGAAAAGGGATGGAAGACACTGGCAGTATTTTTAGTGGATGAGACAATGGAGGGTCTTCATTACCAGGTAGTGAGGAACTTTTCCTACAAAAGAGGCAAGTGGCTTTTGCATTTGTAGAGAGGACTAACCCTCCTGGGGGTGAGCTGATCAAGGTGAAGTTATATAATCTATGCAGTTGACTAAAGTGAATTCATGTCTCCATACCCTCAGCAAGAAGAGTGAGAAAGAGGACTGACAGGGTGTTGGTTCTGACCATCCTCACCCACAAGGGGCACGTGAGAGCTGAAGTAATCAGGTTTGCCTCCTACCCCACTGTGCAAGCACCTAGCTGTGCTAGTGGGCATTTGAAGGGATTTTTCAAATGCAACTTTAACTGTACACAATTTTCATCTTTGTAAAAATTTAGAACCTAACTCCCTAAATGATACAGCACCATCATTGGCCTCATATTATAAGCCTGTACAGAGGGTATGTGTGTGTGTGTCTCAAAATATATCCGTTGGTTATCTGAAGCTCAGTACTAATAAGCCATATCATAACTAGATTCTGTAGTATTTGAAATCAAAATCACTTTTAGATCCTCTAGTCCTCTGGGCTGTTATAAATGATAAGTACATCAAAATGCCTTGTGATGGCCGTCTGGGAAAAACATCCTCTCAGCCCAATTTACCAGGGAACTTTTATCCCATTGAATAAACTCGAGGCTCTAAGGCAGTGACTCTGCCATCAACAACATATATGAAAGGCTGCACCTTGCGGTTGGTCTGTTTTGTGCGAGGTGGGTGCTTGCTGTTCTATTTGCCCAGTGGTGCTTTTTAATTGGAATGATTTTTATTTGGTCTGATTTCCTGAAATAGAATACATCGGCTGCGTTAGAAACCCCAGATAGTCTATCAGCACAGAGAGCAAATTGTCCTGGGGTTCTTGGCTTAGCTGGTTGTGGGGGAAAAGATGACTGGGCGGGGGTGGGGGGGCAGTTGCAGAGTATTCAAATCTGATATTGAAACAGTTTGTGTGTGTTTTAGGAGTAACCGCAAATTTGACATGCCACCTCCACCCAAACCCCAAACTGGTTCCATTCCAATAGGCAGTAGTCTCAAAGACTCTCTTAAATGGCTCATTTCTTCCTATTTACAACTCCCAAAGTGAGCTGTTTTTTAAGGGGAAATCAGTTTCTATGAATGTCTAGGGCCCTGCATGAGTCTTTGCTTTTTATTTGTCCTGCTTTGTTTAGACCAAAGAACACCTCAAGCCAGTAACCAGGTGAGCAGGGGCCGGCGACAGGCACAATCCCTGAAACCCATTCATGCACAGGGATTGAAGGAGTTATCATATTTTAAATAAGGCTAATCAAGCCGTCTTTTTGTGAAAGCGCCAAAACCCACACACAAACGTCACCCTTGGTGTTTTCTCATTTCTACTGAGCAAAAGTGAAGGAGAGAAGACTTCTTGGGAAGCTGACGCTGGCACATAGAATCAAGCAAATGCTGTCCCACAGGTGTGCACAGCGGGCTTCTTTTCTGAAGGAGGATGAGGAGGAGGCAGTGTGATTCTTGTGTACTAAGGGACTAGTGTACTGCTCCAGGTGTGATTTTTCTTTTCTGTCACAATTGAGCCCAGTTTGAATTTCTTCCCCTACTTTCTTTTGGTTCACTGTTTTCCTTCATGGTCATCTTGCTGCTTAATGACCCTGGCCCTGGGCTTCCAAGACAACTTGCCAAGAAGGTCAAGTTTACTTTTGGTCTATGGCTTCTCACTTCCTCTTCCTTCATCCCTCACCTCTTCTCACTTTTCTCCTCACACCTCCCACACGATGTCTGAAATACTGCCTCCTTCCAAGTGGCCCCACTTTTGCAACCCACCCAAGCCTGTCATTTTGTTTAATGACTACTACTTATTTGGGTATTGGCTCAGGACCAGTCATCAGCAAACATTTTCTGCAAAGGGCTAGACAGTAAATAGCCTCAGCTTGTGAGCCACGCTGTCTGTTGCAACCACTTCACTCTGTTATATCATGTAAATAGCCATCAACCATGCGTAAAGGAACAGGTAGGTGTGTGTATGCGTTGCAATAAAATTTCATTTACAAAAAGAGGCAATAGGCTTGATTTGGCCTGATGGTCAAATGGAGTGAGTCCATGTGACATACACAGGAAACTCACAAGGCTTTTAAGAATGTTATGTCCCCCAAAACACTGCCAGCTTGAACCGAAAGGGACAGAGAGAACAAAATGAAAGAATTTGGGGCTGTCAGATTCCCAAAATTCTATAGACAGGAAACAGGCTGATGAAACTACAGCTGCCAACAAGGATTACCCTTTATGAAAAAGGAAAGACGACTTTGAGCGCAGACTTTGTAGGCTCAGAAGGCAGAGCCTAGAGCTGTGCCTTGAAACCTAATGGAGTTTTTCTGGTTGGATTTAGAAAACGTTTGGGACTAGGGACTCCTTTTCTCTTTCATTCTTCTCCCGTTTTGAATGGGAATGTCTTTAACTGTTACCCTGGCAGAGTGTGTTTCATTTTGTATTTTGGGAGCAGATAATTTGTTTGCTAGTTTTATAGGTCCACAGATAGAGAGAAATTGTGCTAGACTGTACCCAGAGCTTCAGCCATACCTAAATTAGATGATTTATATGATGAGAAATGAAACTTTTGATCTGTTAAGACTTAGATGAGATTTTGGATTGGGGTTCATTGCTATAATGGGTTGAGAATTTTGAAGAATGGGGTCAATGCAATTGAGATAGGCATACAGCTTTGGAGACAGACAGCAGATTGTTGCAAGTTGAATAACGGCCTGCAGGTTGAATGAATGAACCACCAGGCCGGTGTGGTGGCTCACACCTGTAATCCCAACACTTTGGGAGGCTAAGGCAAGAGGATCACTTGAGCCCAGGAATTCAAGACCAGCCTCGTAAACGTAGTGAGACACTGTCTCTTTTTAACTTAAAAAAATAATAATAATAACGGCCCTCCAAAGATGTCCGTATCCTAATCCCTAGCACCTGTGAATATATTACTTTCCACTGTGAAAGGAATTCCGCAAATGTGATTATGTTAAGGATCCTGAGATGGGGAAATTATCCTGGTGGGCCCAATGTAATCAGAAGAGTCCTCATGGGAGATAAGCAGGAGCAGCAGAATCGGAGAGAAAAGATTTAAGGATGGAAGCTGAGGTCAGAAAAAAGAGAAGATGCCACACTTCTGGCTATGAAGCTGAAAGAAGGGTTCACAAGCCAAGGAATGCAGGCAGTCTCTAGAAGCTGGACAAAGCAAGGGAGAAGATTTTCCCCTAGAGCCTCCTGAAGGAAGGCAGGCTGACGCCTTGATTTTAGCCCAATATTTTGATTCAAGCACTATAGGATAATAAATTCACATTGTTTTTTTTTTTTTTTTTTTTGAAAGAAAGGAAAAAAGAGGAAAGAAAGTGAGAGTGAAAGAAAGAAAAAAAAAGAATGTACGAGAGAAAGAAAGAGGAAGAAAAAGAGGGAGAGAGAACAGAATTCTTGTTCTACTGCCCAGGCTAGAATGCAGTCTAAAAATGGGTATTAAAAAC
>CAUYLG010043458.1:0-23790 GCA_963573385.1 Cacajao melanocephalus
GGGCAGTAGAACAAGAATCCTGTTCTCTCTCCCTCTTTTTCTTCCTCTTTCTTTCTCTCGTACATTCTTTTTTTTTCTTTCTTTCACTCTCACTTTCTTTCCTCTCTTTTCCTTTCTTTCAAAAAAAATAAAAAAATAAAAAAATAAATAAAAATAAATGATTACTACGGCCGTATGTAAAGACCTTTTTAAAAATCTAATACACATATATACTCTTTTGAAATATCTGCAACTTAACATCATCCCCCAAACCCAGTTTCATAAAAGTGATTCCAGATTCACAATACAGTTTAGAACCAAACTGTTTAATATCTTAACTCCTCTATTCTTTTTATTTCTTCTGTTCTTTCATTGGCTTTCTACCAATGTACAAACTCTGTAAGGAAGTTATTAGGTTCTATAACAAGGGCTCCCTCTGTTGGCTGTGTCGCAACAAAACAGCAATCATTTGACATCCAGCAGAAACAATTGCTTTGGGTTTTTACAGTAATTCTTTTTTTGTTTTTAAGAAAATCAGAGACCTTGCCCCTAAATTTCAATAATTTGTGAAGTATTCAAACGAATATAAGACCCAGTTATTCAGTCTTTGAAGTTTAAAACAAAGAAAAATGTTCATACTTGCAGTCACCATTTTCATTGGCATCATTCCATTTCTTCATCAAAGAGCCATTTACATTCATTAAACTGGACAGCTATTGAATTTCATAATAGAATTATCCAGACCTTCATTTCCTATTATGCCCTTAGTCACACAAATGAACTTTGTTATCACTTATCAGTAATAATCACTCATTGGGAATGTCATTTCTATACAGCTCCGAGATCGTCTAAGCCCATGACAGACTGGCTCCCAATTCCTTCAAATGAATGCCTGGAAGCAGCTGCAATAAAAGTTCCACCATGTAGGACTAACCCCTTCAGGCTGTAGACAGAATGATTTGCTCATTCAACCAAGATCCACTGGTACTTGCTCCAAACCAACCCTGTTCTTGGGAGAGAGTTTAATAACACAGACACTAAACTCAAGAACCCCTTGGTGTAGTGAGGGAGATATTTAACAACTGAAGCATTCCTCCAACTTGAAGCAGACGATGATAAATGTCATTAACATAGTGCAATGTGCCATAAAAGCAGAAGGAAATAGTAAGTGTGATTGAGAGACTTCAGGCAGACATCTTGGAGAAGGTACTATTTGACTCGAATAGGACAAAAGATCTATGGTATTAGGAATGTTTCTCTGTTTTGTTCATCACTGTATCCTAAGTTCCTATAACTTTCACTGGCACATAGTAAGTGCTTAGTAAATAGTTATTGAATGAATGAGTAGATGTTTGAAATCAATAGGAATTTTACTTACAGGAAAAGGCAGAGAAAAAGAATTTCCCTTTTGAAAATTCTTACCCTAAAAACCAAAACAAACCTTTTGTTTGTTTAGCCTGCCAAAACCCTTCCCTTGGCTCTCTATTTTCTTTAGGATGAAATACTGTCTCTGTTTGCCAGGCATGGTGGCTCATGCCTATAATCCCAGCACTTTGGGAGGCTGAGGCAGGAGAATCACTTGGGGCCAGGAGGTCACCAACCAGGGCAACATAGCAAGACCATGTCTCTATATTTTTTCATTATTATTATTAGCAGAATGTGGTGGCACACATCTGTAGTCCCAGCTGCTCAGGAGGCTGAGGTAGGAGGATACTTGAGCCCAGGAGTTTGAGGCTACAGTGAGTTGTGATGGAGCCATGGCACTCCAGCCTGGACAATCCAGTCTCAAAAAAAAAAAAAAAAGAAAAGAAAAAAAGAGCCCATGTACTTTCCCTTTATCTGCCATCTTCACCGACAGCTTCATCTTCAGGCTGGTAACAGGATGGTGACAGAGGTTTCAGGCATCACAAGATCCAGAGGAAGAAGAGGAACTTCCTCTCTCTGTAGAATAAGGTAATATTTTCCAGAAGCTCTCCACAATACTTTCCCTTATCCACTTGGCCATCCCTAAATCAGTCACTAGCAAGGGGGATGATAGTCCCATAAATAGTTTGGCTGATCATCTAAGGTAGAGTGGAAGTTGGTGACCGTTTATGTTAGTTACTGCAGTAAGGTCTTGCTGTCACTCCTCAGTACCCGGAATCAGATACCTTATGTCTCTGTGAATCTGCTTTTGTGACCCTTCCCATGAAACTCACAACCATGTCCATACCCTAGACATTGTCCCTACCAATAAATGTGTCTCTCTATAGTTTCAATTTCAAGGATCTCACCCTCTGACTTTCTGTATTTCCAGCTAACTTTATTTAATATCAACTCAAACAATCTTTCAATCCCACAGGGACCTATATTCCACTGATGATCCTATCACATTCCTTTTCACAATCTTCCATCCCTTTGTTCTTAGTTCTTCCATACCCAGCTTAAATATCATGGTCAATCATTATAATCACTCCCTTGCATATCTCCTGGACTCCCTTGCTCCCTTCACTTCATGGTACTCTCTTGGCAAATCTGCTGTCATGCTTATATCCAACTCTCTGCTTAGTCAGTACCTGAACTAAGACCCTGAGTAGGACTGGAGAAAAATACATAACAACGTTAATTAGTCTTACTCTACACTTAATGAGTCTTTACTGCTGAATAGTGAAGTTGCTTAGCAATTACAATGTATTTCTCCAGTCCATTTTATGGCTCATTCTCTGAGATGACCTCCATCAGATCTCCTGTCTCCTAAAACCTTCAATACCTCCTTTTAATTTTTTTGTTTTTTCTTGCAAATGCTATGGTGACTTACCTCCTTTTCAGTGCTTCTTTTCTAGCTGCTTACTTTGTTTCTTATTTCACTGAGAAAACAAAGGCAACTAGAGGAGAACTTCCATATGTTCCCACCACCCCATCTAGCCCCTAGCTACATCTGTGCTCACACCTCTGCTTTCTCTGTTAATGTGGATGAGTCTGTGATCCTAGCAGACTCATTCTCCTTATTGTGCAGTAGATTCCATCCCTTCTCATCAACTCAAAGAAATTTCCCCCAGCAATTCTCCCATTCTATATTCTGCATCACCAAATTTTTTTATTTTATTTTATTTTACTAGCTATTTATTTTTTATTTTTATTTATTAAAATTTAATATTACTATTTTATTTTATTTTAACATCCCCCTTCCACAAGGGACATTTGGCAACGTCTGGAGACTTGCGGTTATCACAACCCAGGAAAGAGGCAGGGCGCGCTACTGGCCTCTAGTGGATAGAATGCTAGGAATGTCTCTAAACATCTTAGTGCAGAAGAGGGCCCTTCATAACAAATAATTATTCTGCCCAAAATGTCAATAGTGCCAAACTGAGAAACCCTGTACTAGGCTGTTCCTATAAGTACACAAACACACACACGCAAGTGCTATTATTTCTCCCATTTTAAAAATCACCCTCCTGTGACTTCACATACTCTTCCAATTTCAATCCTATTTTCTTCTCCCCTTTACTGAAAACTCCTCAAAAGTCTTATCTAATCTCACTGTGTCCACTTGCTTTCCTCTAAGTCTCACTTAGACTTTTCCAATCTAGCTGTGACCCAATATCGCATTGGAATTGCTTCTGTCAAGATCACAAATGGCCTCCATGTTGTCAAGTCCCAGGGTCAGTTCTCAGCAGCACATGATTGAATTGATTACTCCCTTTTCCTAGAAGTGCCTCCTTCATTTGACTTCTAGAATCTACTCTCTCCTTGTTTTCTTTCTATTTTTTTAGACTTGTGCAGATTACTTTTTTTATTGATACATAATTGTACATATTTGTGCAGTACATATCATACTTTGATACACACATACAATATGTAAAGATCAAATCACGCATACAGTGTGTAAATAATGAAATGAAAGAGAAGACATTTCAAATCTTCTCTTCTAGCTCTTTTGAAATATACAGTGCATTGGTGTTAACTATATTCACCCTACTGTGCTACCAAACTGTAGAAATTTTTCCTTCTATCTAACCATATGTTTGTATCCATTAACTAATCTCTCTGCATCCTCCTGTCCTCACCCAGCCTCTGGTAACTATCATTCCAGTCTCTGCCTCTATGAGATCAACATTTTATAGGTCTGACATATGAGTGAGAACATGCAATATTTGTCTTTCTGTGCCTGGCTTTTTTCACTTAATCTAATTTTAATAATTCCCCGTCAGTCTCCCTTTCTGGTTGCCCATATACTGACCTCTAATTGTTGGAGTTTGTGAAGCTCAGCTCTTGCACTTTTCTCTTGTATGGTCTTACTCCCTGGGTGGCCTCATTCAGTCCTATGAGCTCAAATATCATCTACATACTGATAAATCCCACATTTTTATCTCTAGCCTGGATCTCTCCCCTGAACTACAACTCATGTATCAAATTGTCTACTTAGCAGCTCCATCTGAATATTTAAAATGCATATAAAGCTTGGCATGTCCAAACTGAGCTTCAGATCTTTCCCTCAAATACTGCTGCTTCCTCAGTCTCATTCTTCAAAGTAAACAATTCTAGTCTTTCATTTCCTTATGGTAAAACCTTGGTATAACCTTTGGTTCTACTCTTTCATACTTGAATTTGACCTGTCAGCAAAATCTTACTATGCTCTATCTTTAAAATACGGTAGAGAGGCATACCTCAAAGATATTGTGGGTTCAGTTCCAGACCACCACAATAAAGCACATAGCACAATAAAGTGAATATTGCAATAAAGTGAGTCATATAAATTTTTTGGTTTCCCAGTACCTAGAAAAGTTATGTTTACACTATACTTTAATCTATTAAGTGCACAATAGCATTCTGTCTTTAAAACTGTACTTAATGGCCAGGCACGGTGGCTCACACCTGTAATCCCAGCACTTTGGGAGTCTGAGGCAGACGGATTACTTGAGGTCAGGAGTTCAAGACCAGCCTGGCCAACATGGTGAAAACCCATCTCTACTAAAAATACAAAAATTAGCCAGGTGTGGTGACAGGCGTCTGTAATCCCAGCTACTTGGGAGGCTGAGGCAGGGGAATCACTTGAACCTGGGAGGCAGAGGTTGCAGTGAGCCAAGATTGTGCCATTGCACTCTAGCCTGGGCAACAAAAGCAAAGCTCTGTCTCAAAAAAAAAAAAAAAAAAAAAAGTAAAGAAAAAAAGTACTTATCTTAATTTTAAAATACTTTCTTTTTGTTGTTTTATTGTTGAGACAGGGTCTGGCTCTGTGACCCAGACTGCAGTGTAGTGGTGTGATCTAAGCTTACTGCAGCCTCCACTTTCTGGGCTCAAGTGATCCTCCCACCTCAGCCTCCAGAGTAACTGGGACACAAGTGTGCGCTGCCACACCTGGCTAATTTTTGTATTTTTTGTAGAGTTTTTTCTTTATTTTTTTGAGACAGACTCTCACTCTGTTGCCCGGGCTGGAGTGTAGTGGCACAATCTCAGCTCACTGCAACCTCCACCTCTCAGGTTCAAGCAATTCTCCTGCCTCAGCCTCCTGAGTAGCGGGGATTACAGACACATGCCACCATGTCTGGCTAATTTTTGTATTTTTGGTAGAGACAGGGTATTGCCATGTTGGCTAAGCTGGTCTCAAACTCCTGACCTCAAGTGATTTGCCCTGCTCAGCCTCCCAAAGTGCTGGAATTACAGGCGTGAGCCACCACTCCTGGCCTGAGATGGGGTTTCACCATGTTGCCCAGGCTAGTCTCAAACTCCTGAGCTCAAATGACTGGCCCACCTCTGCCTCCAAAAGTGCTTACAGGTGTGAGCCACTACATCTGGCCTAAAAATACTTTATTGCTTAAAAAAAAAAATGCTAACAATCACATGAGCCTTCAGCAAGCCATAATCTTTTCGCTGGTTAAGGCTCATGTTAATGGCTGCTGACTGATCAGGGTGGCATTTGCTAAAGGGTGGGGTGGCTGTGACAATTTCTTAAAATAAGACAACATCGCATTTGCCACATGAATTGACACTTCCTTTCATGAAAGATTTATCTGTAGTATGCAGTACTATTTGATAGCATTTTACCCATAGTAGAATATCTTTTTTTTTTTTTTTGAGACAGAGTCTCGCTCTGTCACCAGGCGCCAGGCTGGAGTGCAGTAGCGCAGTCTCGGCTCACTGCAACCTCCGCCTCCCGGGTTCAAGCAATTCTCCTGCCTCAGCCTCCCAGGTAGCTGGGACTACAGGCACATGCCACCATGCCCAGCTAAATTTTTTTGTATTTGTAGTAGAGATGGGGTTTCGCCATGTTGGCCAGGATGGTCTTGATCTCTTGACCTCGTGATCTGCCCACCTTAGCCTCCCAAAGTGCTGGGATTACAGGCTTGAGCCACCGTGCCCGGCCAGAATATCTTTTAAAATTGGACTCAGTCCTCTCAAACCCTGCTGCTGCTTTATCAACTAAGTTTATGCCATATTCTAAACCCTTTGTTGTCATTTCTACCACTTTCACAGTATCTTCCTCCGGAGTAGATTCCATCTCAAGAAACCACTTTCTGGCTAGGCACAATGGCACACACCTGTAATCCCAGAACTTTGCGAGGCCAAGGTGAGAGAATCACTTGAGCTTGACCATTCTAAACCAGCATGGGCAACATAGTGAGACCCCTGTCTCCTCAAAAACATTCTTTTTAATTAGCTGAGTATGATGGTGCACATGTGTAGTACTAGTTACTTGGAAGGCTGAAGCAGGAGGATGGCTTGAGCCTAGGAGGTCAAGGTTGCAGTGAGCCATGATTGCCAGCCTGGGCAACATAGCAAGACTCTGTCTCTATTTAAAAAATTAATAATAAAGAGGCCGGGCATGGTGGATCACACCTGTAATCCCAGCACCTTGGGAGGCCGAAGCAGGAGGATCACTTGAGGTCAGGAGTCTGAGACCAGCTTGGTCAACATGGTGAAACCCTGTCTCTACTAAAAATACAAAAATTAGCTAGGCATGGTGGTGGACACCTGTAATCCCAGCTACTCGGGAGGCTGAGGCAGGAGAATCGCTTGAGCTTGGGAGGTTAATGTTGCAGTGAGCAGAGATCACATCACTGCACTCCAGCCTGGGTGACAGAGCAAGACTCCACCTCAAAAATAAAAGAAAAAGAAATTATTGATTTGCTCATCCATAAGAAGCAACTCTGCATTCATTTAAGTTTTATCATGAGATTGCAGCAATTCAGTCACATCTTCAGATTCCATTTCTAATTCTAGTTTCCTTGCTATTTCCATCACATCTGCAGAAGTCTTGAACCCCTAAAGTCATCCATGAGGTATGGAGTCAATTTTTTCCAAACACCTCTTAATGTTGGTATTTTGGCTTCCTCCCATGAGCCACAAATATTCTTAATGGCATCTAGAATGGTGAATCCTTTCCAGAAGGTTTTCAATGTACTTTGCCCAAATCCATCAGCAGAATACTATCTATGGTAGCTATAGCGTTATGAAATGTAATTGTAAAAAATAAGACTTGCAAGTTTAAATTACTCCTTGATCCATGCGCTCCAGAAAGGATGTTGTATTAGCAGGCATGAAAACAACATTCATCTCCTTGTATATCTCTGTTAGAGCGCTTGGGTGAGTAAATGCATTGTGAATGAGTATAAGCAGTAATCCTCCTCCTCCTTCTCCTCCTCCTCCTCCTTCTTCCTCTACCTCTTCCTCTTCTTCTTTCTTCTTTCTTCTTCTCTTTCTCTTTCTTCCTTTTTCCTCCTTCTCTTTCTTCTTCCTCTTTCTCTTTCTTCCTCTTCGTCTTCCTCCTTCTCCTTCTCCTTCTCTTCCACCGTCTTCTTCTTCTTCTTCTTCTTCACAGTAACCTTTTGGAATCTCTTTTTTCTGATCAATAAGTCTCAACAGTGGACTAAAAAATTCAGTACAGATCAGGAACAACGGCTCATACCTCTAATTCCAGCATTAGAATTTGGAGTCAGGAGTATCTCTTGAGGCCAGGAGTTTGAGATCAGCCTGGGCAACATAGCAAGACCCTGTCTCTACAAAAAATAATAAAAAAAAAAATTGGCTTGGCATGGTGGCTCACACCTGTAATCCCAGTACTGGGAGGCCAAGGCGGGCGGATCACCTAAGGTCAGGAGTTCGAGACCAGTCTGGCCAACATGGCAAAACCCTGTCTCTACTAAGAGAAAAAAATACAAAAAAAACACAAAAATTAGTCAGGCATGGTGGCATGCACATGTAATCCCAGTTTGGGAGGCTGAGGCAGGAGAATTGCCACCTGAGAGACAGAGATTGCAGTGAGCTGAGATTGCGCCATTGCACTCTAGCCTGGGCAACAGAGTGAGACTCTGTCTCAAAAAAAAAAAAAAAAAAAAAAAAAAATGAGTTTGGGTGCAAGGCAGCTACCGAGAGCAGAGTGCAGCGGCTGAAGGCTGGTGAGTCAGAGCCGTGATGTTCCAGATTGAGGGCCTCACACTGAAGCTGGACCTGGAGGAGATGAAACGGAAGACATGCAAGGATGTGATCTCCTCCACACAGAACTTCCTGATCTATGTGGCTCTACTGCGAGTCACACCTTTTATCTTAAAGAAACTGGACAGAAAAGGAAGATTGGGCATCCCGTGTGAATGCATTATCATGAAGTTTCTACTCCTCTCTGCAAGTGAAAAGGCCCAGAAAGGTGTAAGAGACTCTGAATGGACATAAAAATTCTGCTTCTTAAGAGCAAGTTTGGCTCTGACCTTCATAGCTAAAATATAAAACTATTAGGAAGTATAAAAAATAAAAGAATTAGCTGGGTGTGGTGGCACATACCTGTGGTCCCAGCTACTTGGGAGACTGAAGTGGAAGGATCACTTGGCCCAAGAGATCAAGACTGCAGTAAGCTGTGATTGCACAACTACACTCCAGCCTGAATCACAGAGCAAGAACCTGTCTCAAAAAATACATACAGGCCGGGGTGCAGTGGCTCACATATATAATCCCAGCACTTTGGGAGGCCAAAGGAAACAGGCACATCACTTGAGGTCAAGAGTTCAAGACCAGCTTGGCCAACATGGCAAACCCCATCTCTACTAAAAATACAAAAATTAGCCAGGTAGGGTGGCGTGCACCTCTAATCCCAGCTACTCGGGAGGCTGGGACAGGAGAATCGCTTGACCCCAGGAGCCAAGATCACACCACTGCATTCCAGCCTGGGCAACAGAGCAAAACTCCACCTAAAAAAAAAATATATATATATATATATATATATACACACACGTATATATATGTACATATGTACATATATATACGTATATATATGTACATATATAAATATATATATATACACACGTATATATATGTACATATGTACATATATATACGTATATATATGTACATATATAACCGTATATACATATATATATACATATATATATAACCACACTGTAAAAAAGAGATATGCTCTCATCCAGAGTTTATTGTTTCATTTCTAGAGCACAGGGAGAGTAGAGTTAGCATAATTCTCAAAGGCCTTAGGATTTCCATAATGATCAATGAGGAACGGGCTTCAACTTAGTCACTAGCTGCATTAGCACCTAGCAAGACAGTCAGCCACTCCCTTGAAGCTGTGAAGCCAGGCATTGACTTCTGTCTAGCTGTATAAGTCTTAGATGGCATCTTCTTCCAATGGAAGGTTGTTTCATCCTCACTGAAAATCTGCTGTTTTGCCTTCAGATCAGTGATGTCAAAGAAAAAGAAAAGAAAATCTGTTGTTTAGTGTAGCGAGCTTCAACTATCTCAGCCAGGTCTTCTGCATAACTTGCTGCAGCTTCTACATCAGCACTTGCTGCTTCACCTTGTACTTTTATGTCATGGATATGGTTTCTTTTCTTTTGTTAATAACTTTTTAGGAAGACTTTACCCAAATAAATTTAATTTTATATTTTATATTTTATTTTATTTTATTTTTGAAATAGAGTCTCGCTCTGTTGCCAGGAGCCAGGCTGGAGTGCAGTGGCATGATCTTGGCTTACTGCAATCTCCACCTCCCAGTTTCAAGCAATTCTCCTGCTTCAGCCTCCTGAGTAGCTGGGACCACAGGTGCATGCCACCATGCCCAGCTAATTTTGGTATTTTAGTAGAGATGGGGTTTCACTATGTTGGCCAGGATGGTCTCAATTTCTTGACCCCGTGATCCACCCACCTCAGCCTCCCAAAGTGCTGGGATTATAGGCGTGAGCCACTGCGCCAGATCTGGTTTCTTTTCTTAAACCTCATCTGGTTTCTTTTCTTAAACCAACCTCTTCTGGCTTCAAGCTTGTCTCCTGAAGCTTCCTCACCTCCCGTAGCCTTCATAGAATTGCTCTGGATTAGACTTTGACTTAAAGGCATGTTGTGGCTGGTTTGATCATCTATCCAGATCACTCCTACTTTCTCCGTATCATCAGTAAGGCAGTTTTGCTTTCTTACTATTCATGTGTTCACTGGAGTAGCACTTTATTTATAAATGTTGCCCAGGCTGTTTCAAAGTCCTGGCCTCAAGCAGTCCTCTGGCCTGTCTCCCAAGCAGCTGGGATTACATGTGTGTACCACTATGCCCATCAACACTTAAAATTTCTTTCAAGAACTTTTCCATTGCATTCAAAACTTTGCAAACTGGCACAAGAGGCCTAGTTTGCAGCTTATCTCTGCTTTTGACATCCTTCCTCACTAAATAATAATTTCCAGCTTTTGATTTATAGTGAGAAATGGCCAGGCACACTGGCTCACTACTGTAATCCCAGTGCTTTGGGAGGCCAAGGCAAGAGGATCGCTTGAGGCATGGAGTTCAAGCCAGCTTGGGCAACATAGCAAGACCCCCCCTCCCCGACCATCTCTACAAAAAATTAAATAGGCTGGGCACGGTGGCTCATGCTTGTAGTCCCAACAGTTTGGGAGCCCAAAGCAGGAGGATCAGTTGAGCTCAGGATTTCAAGATCAGCCTGGGCAACACAATGAGACCTCATCTCTAAAAAAAATAAATAAACGTGGCTGGGTGCAGTGGCTCACACCTGTAATCCCAGCACTTTGGGAGGCTGAGGTGGATAGATCAATTGAGGTCGGGAGTTTAAGACCAGCCTGGCCAACATGGTGAAACCCCATCTCTATTGAAAATACAAAAAACTAGCCAGGCATGGTGGCAGACACCTGTAATCCCAGCTATTCGGGAAGCTGAGGCAGGAGAATTGCTTGAACCTGGGAGGCGAAGGTTGCAGTGAGCTAAGATCGTGCCATTGCACTTCAGCCTGGGTGACAGAGCAAGACTCTATCTCAAAAATAAATAAATAAATACCAAAAATTTTAAAATAAATAATAAATGCAAAGTGAGAGACATGCGACTCTTCCTTCCACTTGAACACTTAGACACCATCGTAGGGTTATTCGTTGGCCTAATTTCAATATTGTTGTGTCTCAGGGAATAGGTAGGCCTGAGGAGAGAGAGAGACAGGGACTGCTGGTTGGTGGGGCAGTCAGAACACATACAACATTTACTAATTATATTCACCATTTGATATGGGCACAGTTTGTAGCACTCCCAAAACAATTTCAGTGGTAACATCAAAGATCACTGATCACAGATCACCATAACAGATAATAATAATGACAAAGTTTATTAATTTTTTTGTATGTTTGCTTTTCTTTTCTTTTTTTTAATAAATTGATACGGGGGGGTCTCACTATGTTGCACAGGCTGGTTTCAAACTCCTGAGCTCAAGTAATCTGCCCACCTTGGCATCCTAAAGTGCTGGGACTATAGACATGAGTCATCACACTCAGCTAGGTTTTCTTTTCTTTTCTTTTCTTTTTTTGAGACTGAGTTTCACTCTTGTTGCCCTGGGTGGAGTGTAATGGTGTGATCTCGGCTAACTGTAACCTCCGCCTCCTGGGTTCAAGCAATTCTCCTGCCTCAGCCTCCTGAGTAGCTGGGATTACAGGCGCCCACCACCATGCCCGGCAATTTTTGTTGTTTTTTTTTAGTAGAGATGGGGTTTTACCATTTTGGCCAGGCTGGCCTCGAACTCCTGACCTCAGGTGATCCTCCCTCCTCAGCCTCCCAAAGGGCCGGGATTACAGGCATGAGTTACCGTGTCCAGCCCCATGTTTGGTTTTCTTTAGAGAAAGAGTCTTGCTCTGTCACCCAGGCTGGCGTGCAGTGTCATAATCATAGCTTACTGCAGTCTCAAACTCCTAGACTCAAGCAATCCTCCAGCTTCAGCCTCTGAGCAGCTGCGAATACAGGTGCATGCCACCACACTCAGCTAAGGCAAAGTTTTAAATATTGTGATAATTACCAAAATGTAACACGAAGACATGAAGTGAGCACATGCTACTGGAAAAATGGCACCAACAGACTTGCTGGATGCAGGGTTGCCAAAAACCTCAAATTGTGGGGGAAAAAACCCCACAATGTCTACAAAGCACAGTAAAGTGAAGCACAATAAAAATAAGGTGTGCAGCTAGGCCCAATGGCTCACACCTGTAATCCCAGCACTTTGGGAGGCCGAGGAGGGTGAATCACAAGGTCAGAATTCTTATAATATTTACTCTGCTCCAATTAATGTAGTGTCCTTGCTGTTTCCATATTACACCAAGCACAGGTCTTTGCACTTATTCTTCCCTGTGCCTGGAATGCTTTCCTCTTTGTGAAAATACAAGGTCTTTGCTTAAATATCAACTTTTCAGAGGGGCTTCCTGAACTTCTCTATCCCATTGATACTTCCTATCCTCCTTTCTTGCTTTATTTTTACGTTTATTTTGAGATGGAGTCTTGCTCTGTCACCAGGCTGGAGTGCAGAGGCACGATCTCAGCTCACTACAACCTCCACCTCCCAGGTTCAAGCGATTCTCCTGCCTCAGCCTCCTGAGTAGCTGGGACTACAGGCACGCACCACCACGCCCAGCTAATTTTTGTATTTTTAGTAGAGATGGGGTTTCACTGTGTTGGCCAGGATGGTCTCGATCTCTTGACCTGGACATGTATGTCACCATTACTCCTGCTGGTTCCATCTCTAGAACACCTGTGCTTTCTACAGAATTTTAGGTGTCTGATTTCTCCCTCAGAGCAGAAATGATAGTTAACTTCTCTGTGTCCCTAGGACTATCCATAGGGTCCAGCACATATCAGGCACTCTATAAATGGTTCTTGAACTAAAATTTTGCCTATTTCCACCTGTTTCCTGTCATTTCATAGTTCTCATTCTCTCCACAATTCCAGTGTAGCCACCAAAATACCTTAGTAAATGTGTTAGAATACATGTCTCTGTGGTGTTGTAATTAAGAGCACAGGCTTTGGAATCCAATAGGCTTAGTCTTGGCTCTGTTACTTAGTGGTTATGACTTTGAGCAAGACAGTTTACTTCTCTGAGCCTTGATTTCTTCATTGATAAAATGAAAATCATAATGCCACAAGAGGTTACAGTGAAGATTAAACTCAATAGTGTACACAAAGCCCTAGCACTCTAGCACATAATAGCTGCATGAACGATAACAGTGGTATTCCCTAGCCAACAACAATAAAACTATGAGTATTTTGAGGGTCAGGGACTATATCTCTAGCATCTAGAGAATATAGATGTTGTCAGGGAAGGAAATGATTAGAGACAAGGCTGGTGAAGTCGGATGGAGCCACATTATGAAGGGTCAAGCAGTTTAGCCTTTATTCTTTAGATAATGACAAATAATAGAAGAGTTATGGTAACACCTAAAGCTAAGAGCAAGTCAAAGACAATATTTTTGAGAACCAAATGAGGCAGGCCAGGAGAGCTGCCTGGGGCCATGTTAACAACTCATTGAACCTTATGGTAACTGACATCAGTTATGAACTCAAGCTATAGTTGCATGATGTCAGCCTTTCATATGAAAACGGAAATTTCAGTCAAACATCTGGTTGTTTAGTCTACTCAACATCAAAGACCTGGCTGTTCTCAAACTTTCAGATGTTTTGCTGAATGGTCTAGTTTTCATCTTCATCTAAGGGGCCTGGTAGGCACAATCACTAAGATTTTTGTCAGCTTTGGGCTTGAGGTTTTTTTTTTTCTTTCTTTCTTTAAATTATGGAAACATTTCTGTAACAACATAAAAGAATTTTTTAAAAAAAGGGAGAAAGAAAAACAATGGGGGGGTTAAGGTGGGAGGATCGCTTGAGGACAAGAGTTCAAGCCCAGCCTGGGCAACATAGAGAGGCCCTGACTTTACTAAAAATAAAAAAAATTGGCTGGGCATGGTGGCACACACCTATAGTCTCAGCTACTCAGGAGGCTGAGGCAAAAGAGTCCCTTGAGCCTAAGAGTTTGAAGTTATAGTGAGCTATGATCACACTACTGCATTCCAGCCTGAGTGACAGAGCAATACCCTGTTTCTAAGAAAAAAAAAAAAAGAAAGAAACAAAGAAAGATAAAACCTTCTTAAGTATACCTCATTAAAACTACTGGTTTTATTTTTGCATGTTCCCTTAATAGAAATATAAAGTTTACATTGCTTATCCACAAGAACATTTGTTTGTGCCCTTTTCATTGCACTTATTGTTATGTTTGATTTAAATGTAATTCACATTTTTTGTATGTTTTTATAGAGCCAAGGTTTTACTATGTTACCCTGGCTGGTCTAAACTCCTGGGCTCAAGCCATCCTCCTGCCTCGGCCTCCCAAAGTGCCAGGATTACAGGCATGAGGCACTGCGCCTGGCCTCATATTTTAAAATAATTACTATACAATATTATCAACTGGATATGCTAGAATCTACTAAATTTGAACATTCTGGGGTTGCTGGAAATTTTTATGCCTCTAATTTTTTATTAAGATATACATCCAGGTCGGGCGCAGTGGCTCACGCCTGTAATCCCAGCACTTTGGGAGGCCAAGGTGGGCAGATCACGAGGTCAAGAGATCGAGACCATCCTGGCCAACATGGTGAAATCCCGTCTCTACTAAAAATACAAAAATTAGCCAGGCGTGGTGGCACATGCCTATGGTCCCAGCTACTCAGGAGGCTGAGTCAGAAGAATCGCTTGAACCCAGGAGGCAGAGGTTGCAGTGAGCCGAGATTGTGCCACTGCACTCCAGCCTGGCGACAGAGCAAGACTCTGTCTAAAAAAAAAAAAAAAAAAAAAAAAAAGTAAACATCCGTTTTTGTTTACAATAATTTCATAGGATAGCCAATTAGAAGTCAATGCATTGGCCAGGCATGGTGGCTCACAACCTGTAATCCCAGCACTTTGGGAGGCCCAGGCAGGTGAATCGCCTGAGGTCAGGAGTTCGAGACCAGCCTGGCCAACATCATGAAACCTCGTCTGTACTAAAAGTACAAAAAAAAAAAAAAATTACCTGGGCATGATGGCATGCTCCTGTAATCCCTGCTACTCCAGAGGCTGAGGCAGAAGAATGGCCTAAACCCAAGAGGCCAAGGTTGCAGTGAGCAGAGATCGTGCCATTGCACTCCAGCCTGGGTGACAAGATCAAAACTCCATCTCAAAAAATAATCATGATAATAATAAAATAAAAGTCAAATAATCATCATCATAATAAAATAAAAGATAATAAAAGTCAAATGGAAGCATTTTTATGACTCAATACAGATATCTTAGTTCATTTTGTGCTGCTACAGCAGAATACCTGAGACCAGATAATTTATAAAGTACAGAGATTTAGTTTCCACAATTTTGGAGGCTAAGAAGTCCAAGACTGAGGGTTCAGCATCTGAAGAGGGCTTTTGCGCTCTATCATCTTTTGGCAGAAGATGGAAGGGCAAGAGAGGACGAGAGAGAGCAAGAGAGCAAACTTGCAGTGTCAAACCCTGTTATAATTGGCATTAATTCATTCATGAGGTTGGAGCCCTCATGACCTAAATGCCTCCCACTAGACCCCACCTCCCAACACTTGCACTGAGGATTAAGTTTCCAAAACACGCTTTTTGAGAGACATATTAAAACCATAGCAACAGGCTGGGCATGGTGGCTCACCCCTGTTATCCCAGCACTTTGGGAGGCTGAGGCGGGTGGATCACCTGAGATCAGGAGTTCGAGACCAGCCTGGCCAACATGGTGAAACCCCAACTCTGTTGAAAATATAAAAATTAGCCAGTGTGTGGTGGCAGGCACCTATAATCCCAGCTACTTTGAAGACTGAGGCAGGAGAACCATTTGAACTTAGGAGGCAGCGGATGCACTGAGCCGAGATCACACGATTGCACTCCAGCCTGGGCAACAGAGCAAGACTCTGTCTCAAAACAGACAAACAAAAAAGAACAAAAAAAATAGCAACAGATTTCCATATTGCAAATGAATTATACTACTTTAAACTGATATCAACAATGTATGTGTTCCCACAATAGACTTCCCACATAAGATTTCACCACAATCTTATCATCATTGATGTTATCATTTCAATGTTTTAATTTCTGGCCAATTGAGCCAGTTCTAACATAATATATATAACTATATATCTATCCCTTCTCCTCTCCCAAAACATCAATACAATGAAAATAAATGATTGTGTTTTTTTTAATCTTTTTGACAATATCTCACTCTGTCGCCCATGCTGGAGTGCAGTGGCATGATCTCAGCTCACTTCAACCTCTATCTCCTGGGTTCAAGTGATTCTCCCACCTCAGCCTCCTGAGTAACTGGGACTACAGCCATGCACAACCATGCCTGGCTAATTTTTTCTGGAGGGGGGCGGTATTTTTTGGTAGAGATGGGGTTTCACCATGTTGGCCAGGCTGGTCTCGAACTCCTGACCTCAAGTGATCCACCTACCTCACCCTCCCAAAGTTCTGGGATTACAGGCCACTACACCTGGCCCCAATGAGAACAAATGATTGTTTTAAAAGTATAAACTCAGCTGGGCATGGTGGCTCACAACTGTAATCCCAGCACTTTGGGAAGCTAAAGCAGAAGCCTCACTCAAGTCCAGGAGTTTGAGACCAGGCTGAGCAACATAGCAAGACCCCATTTAAAAAGACCAAAACTGGCTGGGCATGGTGGCTCATGTCTGTAATCCCAGCACTTTGGAAGGCAGAGATGGGAGGATCATTTGAAATCAGGAGTTCAAGATCAGCCTGGCCAACATGGTGAAACCCTATCTCTACTAAAAGAAATACAAAAATTAGCCTGGTGTGGTGGCAGGAGCCTGTAATCCCAGCCACTCAGGAGGCTGAGGTAGGAGAATGGCTTGAGCCTGGGAGGTGGACACTGCAGTGAGTTAAGATGGCACCACTGCACTCCAGCCTGGACAACAGAGCAAGATCCTGTCTCAAAAAAAAAAAAAAAAAAAAAAAAGAAAAGAAAAGAAAAGAAAGGGAAAAAGAACACTAGGAGATAAAGAACGTATGCTCCAGCTTTAGGGGAAAAATAATAGTATCATACAAGGGATAGAGAGATAACTGGAATGATATTAAATGCCTTAACAACAAACATTAGGAATATAAAGTAGCAATGCCTTAAAAATCCTGTGTAAAACTTTTTTTTAACTTAGGATTCTATATCTGGAGAACTACCAGTCAAGTATGAAAGGAAAATTAAGACATACTGAGACTTGCAAAGTCTCCAAAAAATTACTTTGCATAACTTTGTTTTGGAAAGCTACTATAGGATGTGTGCCACCAAAATGAGAGAGTAAACCCAGGCCGGGTACAGTGGCTCACACATGCAACCCAGCACTTTGGGAGTCCAAAGCGGGAGTATCACTTGAACCCAGGAGTTCAAGACCAGCCTGAGCAATATAGGGAGACTCTGTCTCTACAAAAAAAAAAAAAAATAATAATAATAATAATAAATAGCTGAGCATAGTGGCATGTGCCAGCAGTTGTAGTTATTCAGGAGGCTGAGGCAGGAGGATCCCTTCAGTCCAAGAGTTGGAGGTGTCAGGGAGCTATAATTGCACCACTGCACTCCAGCCTGGGCAATAGAGCGAGACTTTGTCTCAAAAAAAAAAAAAGGAAAAAGAAAAAGAGTAAACTCAAAAAAAGAAAGACCTTGGATTCTTAAAGGAGAAAATATATTTTTCATGGAGATATAAACTAGAAAAAAGAAAAAATAATAACAAAAAAGGTAAAAAGAGGAAATATACAGCAGAGTCTAAGAGAATCCTCACGATGGTGATAAAGGGTAATCCTAGAATGTCAGCTGTTCAGCATGAATAAAGATTAGACTAGGACAGTAGAGGGCTTCTGGAGCTACCTGTTCAGGAAAATAAATGGAACAGATAAATTATCTGACAATATTTAATCATGTAGAAAAAGTGATATAGAGAATTGAGCAAATTGGTGGGGCATGGTGGCTCACACCTATAATCCCAACACTTTGGGAGGCCAAGGTGGCAGATCACCTTAGGTCAGGAGTTTGAGACCAGCCTGACTAACATAGCAAAATACTATTTTTACTAAAAAGACAAAAATTAGCAGGGCATGGTGGTGCACACCTGTAATCCCAGGTACTTGGGAGGCTGAGGCAGGAGAATTGCTTGAACTCTGGAGGGGAGGGAGGGAGGTTGCAGTGGGCCAAGATTGTGATTGTGCCACTGTACCCCAGTCTGGGTGACAGAGTGAGACTCCATCAAAAAAAAAAAAAGAGAGAGAGAGAGAGAATTTAGCAAAAAAAAATATATATTAATATCTCATCAAGATCAATTAAAAGCAACTGTATAACAAAAGAAAAATAATATCTCCAGCAAGAAAAATGTATACAAGGAAATGTAATTATGATGTATTACTTAGCTTAGCAGTAAACAACATTCATAATAACTCAGTAAATTTTGATTTAGTAAAAAAATATATTTAACTAGATTAAGGGAAAAGTAGAGATCTAGAGTGATGAAAGAGGCTAAATCCTCATCTTTCATAGTAGAAATTCAAAGGATAATGTCTAAAATCGATAGGTTGAAAACAGTAAGTATACAAGCAAATTGTCTATTTAATGAAAGTAAATGCCAGAATGGCTAAAATGTTTAGGGAGGGGGTTTGAGGTTAAAGATGAGCAGGGATAGGGAATCACATTTTTTAATCATAAGCCTTATGGTATCATCTGACTTTTTAAACAATGTCAGTATATTACTTTGACTTTCAAACTTTAAAAATAACTTTTAAATGTTACATGATTCATCTGAATGTGCTTAACTGAAGATTTTTACCTTGTGTTTATATACTGACTATCAACTAATTAACAAACATTTTTGTATCTATTAGTTGTTTTGCCCAGTATGGGAGATAATTAAAAGAGTAAAAGTAAATATTTACTCTTAAAGGTGGGAGAGAATGATAAGTAATCAGATAGTTATTATACAGATGACAAATGCAAAAAATATGGGAGAAATATGGAGGGCACTACAGGAGCATAAAGGAAGACCTATCTGGCTTTACCTTGGGAGAAGTGGATCTGAGCTGCATCTTAGAGGAGGACAAGCTTAGCTTAGCTCTCTCAGCTCTTCTTAGGGAGAGCTTTCTAGGAAAATGGACTTGATGTGAAAAGCCTTGGAGGGGTCAGCAAGTTTCCTTTGCCAAGTTTGTGAAGGCCAAAAGGCAGGATTTATGTAATGTGGGATTTATGTCATCCTTTGTTCAGTTTTATCTGAGTTGAGCCAACTTTTGTGGCCTGCTGTGGTGTGTAGGAAAAATGTTGTCAAACCACGTTTTCCCTCTGCTCTCATACCATCGCAACAATTATCAACACAGAAGACTTCTGTGACCAAAGGTGTGGAGGGTTTCCCCACACACCAAGCAGCAGACGCCAGCTGGGTATCCTGTAATACTGTCTACCCAGAGACAGTGTCAGATCCCACAGATTGAGGGCTCAGTCCTACAAAACTGTCCTCTCCTTCCTCCTAGTTGTATGTCCAGATCTCTGAAACTTCTGACCGACTGACTTCAAGTTGGGGTTCCCACAATCCCCACTTTGAGTTTGATTAATTTGCTAGAGTGGTTCACAGAACTCAGGGAAACACATTTACCGGTTTATTAGGAAGGATGTTTTAAAGAATGAAAATAAACAGCCAGACGAAGACATACACAGAGTGAGGTTTGGAAGGGTCCTGAGCACAGGAGCTTTTGTCCTCATGGAGTCGGTGTTGATCACCCTCCTAGCACATGGATAAGTACTTCTGCACCTTCCTGTCAGCCTTCACATGTTCAGCTCTCTGGAAGCTCCCTGAACCTCGTCCTTTGGGACTTTTAGGGAGACTTCATTGGTTGTCCATGACTGAAGCACGTCAAAATGTAATTGGACAAAAAGGATATGATCTAAACCCAGCAAGGCCTATCTGTTCAGACTCTTGTTGGCTTCTCTGTCCAGTATTCCTTCCTCCAGAGTATGGAACATGACCCTCTCTGAAATGAGGGTCTTAAGACCCACAATCAGAAAGATAGGGGAATATGAGAGTCCTGTCTAGGGGCAGGTGAAAGGAGGGCAGGAGAAAGTCAGAAAGATTCTGTTTCCTGAAACACCCAAAATTTTATTATAGAGAAGACTATAACAAGGGCAATGTGAATTATGAGCTAGGACCATGGATAAAAACCGATATATATAATGCTACACGTGGACATTTTAAAATCTCAGAGATGTGTCTGTTCTTAAAATGCAGCTGGGGTCCTGGTTTTGAGGGGGAAATAATGCAAATGACTGTAGATGGTGCAGTGTCACAAATGTGAAGGCCAGGAAAACACTAAAGTATTCAAACTCTTTTGATACAAGTGTCCTCTAATGGCCAAGAGTAAAGATTTTTGCTTTTTAAAATCTTTGACCCAGCACTTTGGGAGGCCAAGGTGGGCAGATCACCTGAGGTCAGGAGTTCAAGACCAGCCTGGCCAACAAGACAAAACCCTGTCTCTATGAAACTATAAAAATATTAGCCAGTCATGGTGGTATGCACCTGTAATCTCAGCTATTCAGAGGCTGAGGTGGAAGAATCGCTTGAACCCGAGAGGCGAAGGTTGCAGTAAGCCAAGATCGCGCCACTGCACCCTAGCCTGGGCAACAAAGTGAGATTCTGTCTCAAAAAAAAAAAACAACGTTGAATTATCACCTTGGCTAAATGAATCACTATTATTTTATAATAACTTGCGATCCTATTTTGAGTAAATGTCTTAAACCTTTGCCATTTGACAAACTTTTTTCAGACTTTTGAACTCAAGCTAATTTTTTTGGATATTAGTGCCCAAGAAGTCCATATCAGGCTTACTTGGTATGTAAAAATCACACAGGAAGCACTGTCAAATATGAAATGGTGTTTAACTTTCTTTATGTTGGCTGGGCACAGTGGCTTACACCTGTTATCCCAGCACTTTGGAAGGCTGTGGGTGGATCACCTGAGGTCAGGAGTTTGAGAGAAAACTGGCCAACATGGTGAAACCCCATATCTACTAAAAATACAAAAATTAGCTGGGCATGGTGGTGGGCACCTGTAATCCCAGCTACTCGGGAGGCTGAGACAGAAGAATTGCTTGAACCCAGGAGGCGGAGGTTACAGTGAGCCAAGATCATGCCATTGCTCCAGCCTGGGTGACAGAGCGAGACTCTGTCTCAAAAAAAAAAAAGCTTTCTTTAGGTTATATTTGTATAACTGTATTATTAATATGTGTTCCAAAATTCCATGAGATTTCTAAGATTCTGGTATGTCAGTATGTGTTATCAGTAATAATTGTGATTATTATGTTAAATTGTTATATGCCACAGAGATAAGCAAATTTCTTCTTCTTTTTTTTGAGACAGAGTTTAGCTCTGTTGCCCAGGCTGGAGTGCAGTGGCACCATCTTGGCTCACTGCAATCTCTGCCTCCAGGGTTCAAGCAATTCTCCCTGCCTTAGCCTCCCAAGTAGCTGGGATTACAGGTACCGGCCACCACACCTGGCTAATTTTTGTATTTTTTTAGCAGAGACAGGTTTCACAATGTTGCCCAGTCTGGTCTTGAACTCCTGACCTCCAGTGATCCACCAGCCTCAGCCTCCCAAAGTGCTGGGATTATAGGCATGAGCCACCACGCCCCCTGCCAAGATAACCAAATTTCCTAATCAATTGTGTCTTTAGCCATAGCTAATCTAAGACTTTTGTCATCAAACGACAATCATTGCTTTGCTTTTTTTTTTTTTTTTTTTTTTTGGAGATGGAGTTTTGCTCTGTTGCCCAGGCTGGAGTACAGTGGTGCTACCTCGGCTCACTGTAACCTCCTCCTCCAGGGTTCAAGCAATTCTACAGCCTCAGCCTCCCAAGTAGCTGGGACTTTTGTTTTGTTTTGTTTCGGTTTGGTTTGGTTTGGTTTTTGAGACGGAGTCTTATTCTGTCGCCCAGGCTGGAGTGCAATGGCGTAACCTCAGCTAACTGCCACCTCCACCTCCCGGGTTCAAGTGATTCTGCTGCCTCAGCCTCCCGAGTAGCTGGGACTACAGGCGCACGCCACCATGCCTGACTAATTTTTATATTTTTAGTAGAAACAAGTTTTGCCATGTTGGCCAGGCTAGTCTCAAACTCCTTACCTCAGGTGATCTGCCCTCCTCAGCCTCCCAAAGTGCTGGAATTACAGGCATGAGCCACTGCACCCAGCCATGAGTATCCTTAATTTATTGCCATACAGTTATTTGCATAAACTCAATAAGAATCCGTTTTATTTTGTAATAGGACACAATTGGAGATACTGGATTTACCAAGGCTTTGATAAGAATAGCATATTTTTAGATATGCCCAGACTGCTTTAAGGAATAGAAGTTAAGGCCAGGCATGGGCCCATGCCTGTAATCCCTTTGGGAGGCTGAGGCAGGACAATCACATGAGATCAGGAGTTCAAGACCAGCCTGAGCAACATAGCGAGACCCCATGTCTACTTAAAAAATAATTTAGGCTGGGCACGGTGGCTCATACTTGTAATCCCAGCACTTTGGGAGGCCAAGCAGGATGATCACTGGAGCCCAGGAGTTTGAGACCGGCCTGGGCAACAAAGTGAGATCTCATCTCTCCAAAAATATTTAAAAATAGCTGAGCACCGTGGCACATGCCGATGGTCCCAGCTACTCAGGAGGCGGAGGTGGGAAGATCACTTGAGTCTAGGAGTTTGAGGCTGCAGTGAACCATGATCATGCTACTGCACTCCAGCCTGGGTGACAGAGTGAGACCCTGTCTCAAAAAGAAAAATACGTCTGGGCACAGTGGCTCATGCCTGTAATCCTAGCCCTTTGGGAGGCCGAGGTAGGCAGATCACTTGAGGTCAGTAGTTCAAGACCAGTATGGGCAACATGGTGAAACCCTGTCTCTATTAAAAATACAAAAATTAGCCAGGTGTGGTGGCATGCGCTTGTAATCCCAGCTACTGGAAGGCTGAGGCAGGAGAATCACTTGAACCCTGGAGGTAGAGGCTGCAGTGAGCTCAAATTGCACCACTGCACTCCAGCCCGGGTGACAGAGGAAGATTCCATCTCAAAAAAAAAAAAAAAGAAAAGAAAAATAATAACTTTTTAAATATTTTAAAAAATATTTTAAAGGACTAGAAGTTGACTTTATAGAGCCAATAAAAAGTCTGAGAAGACTGGCATGGTATATTGTCTGTGCAGCTCCTTTACAAGTTTTCTGTCCTTGCAGCAAGAAAAGAATGTCACTTTCTGGCTAGGCATGGTGGCTAGCGCCTGTAATCCAGCACTTTGGGAGGCCGAGGTGGTGAGTCTAAGAGTTTGAGATTAGCCCAGCAGCTCAGGAGGCTGGGGTAGAAGCATTGCTTGAGCCCAGGAACTTGAGGCTGCTATGAGCTATGATCATGCCACTGCATTCCAGCCTGGGTGACACAGTGAGACTTTGTCTCTACAAAAAGAAAAAAATGCTGGGCTCGGTGGCTCATGCCTGTAATCCCAGCACTTTGGGAGGCCAAGGTGGGCGGATCA
>CAUYLG010043459.1:0-57232 GCA_963573385.1 Cacajao melanocephalus
ACATTTGAAACCATAATTTTTTTAAGCTTTCTTATAGATTTTAACATTGTTATTCAATTGCTGAATATAATCAATAGTCTAGTTATGGGGAAAAAATGAAAACTGAGTTCAAAGCAAAAGGAAGTTTCAAACATTTGAAAAAAGTTCAAGATATTTAAATAGGTAGTAGTTTTTCATAAAAATTAAGAGTCTCTATAGTAATAAAAATAATAGCTAATGGAAAATTGTTATTCTGTAAGCTACAATTATTTTTCTTATTATTTGTTTCATGGCAATATTAACTTAAGCACTGAAAAATTCAAAAACTAAGACAAACAAAAATACATTCAAATATTCAGGAGAAAAATTTAAATCAAATACTAATGGTCTGTCTTTTACTGTGATTAATTCAGATAATAATTTTGATATATTTCAAAATTATGGTTAAATGTCACTAACATATTATGGGCTTAATATCTTTAAAAACTGAATTTAAAGTCAGAGGTCATAGGTAATATTCCTGCTGTTAAATAATATCTATGACCCTATGTTTTCCCATACATAAAAGAAAGATAATAAAACTGTTGAAAGAGGGTTGCTATAAAAAATAAAAGAGGTAATAAAAGTGAAAATGACATTGGGAGGGTCTAACTTACATATGATGTTCAATAATATTTTGGCATAATTTAAGAATCCTTTGAGAATAAGAAAATATTTCATTCCTCAGTGAAACATTATAAAAATGGCTTTTGTCCCTTGAACACTGACATAAAAATCACGCTATTAATTAAGTGGCCACTAAGGCTAATCACAAGAAACAGCATGATGAGTTTTGTTAGTGAATTCTCAGGAAGCAGTAACATCAGAATGATAAATGTATCTACAGTTCTCAGGAACACAAATTTGTTTACAGCAGTGTCTCAGTGACAAAGGATTGACTCCTAGTTCTGATAAAATTGTTAACTCAATTTACCACACTATTTTTATTTAAGGAAAAACTGATTTCAGCCCTCCTTACTTTTCCAATGTCATTGCTGATTCATGTTTGATTACAATACCCATTCCTCTCCTTTTTTTTTTTTTTTTGTATTTTTCCATATTCACTTATATGATTTACCTGATTTCTAAAAAACAGATCAGGATCTGAAGAAGAAAAGAATAAAAAATTTAAGTCTAGCGAGGGCACAGTTCACCTCCAATGGAGATGCTTCAGGAAATGCTCAGGAAAGGAACATCAAGTGGTCGAACAGGAGGTGGTATGTGGTTTAAGCACAGAAAGAGCAGCTGAGCTGAGCAGTCCATACAAGGTAAGAACAGATTCCAAGCTGGGTGGCTCTATGTGTTGCCTGATCCAGATACATTTTAAATTGAACTCCATAATTTTTTGAGGGCCTCAGGGAAATGTATTCATTGAAAACAACAGACACTGTGTCTACTTGAGTGCAGTGGAGGGCGGGAAGGTGGCCGGCAGGAGAGGAGCAGAAAAGACAACTACTGGGTACTGGGCTTAGTAACTGGGTGATGAAATAATATGTACAACAAATCCCCTGACACGTGTTTACCTGTGTAACAAACCTGCACATGTACCTCCAAACCAAAAATAAAAACAAAAATAAATGAGTAACAACAACACAAAGAGCAGCAGGGTTCCAGCCTGATACCATACAGCATTTCGGATTCTCAACTCGATCCTAACATAGGAAATTTATGCATTTCTAGTGACAGAAAGAACGCTATTTGCAGCATTTATTGGCAACTTTGCCTTTGTTCTCAAAGGCAGTGGTCCCCAAACTTTTTGGCACCAGGGACTAGTTTAATGGAAGACAAATTTTTCACAGATGGGGGAAGGTGGAAGGATGGTGTTGGTATTATTCAAGCAATTCCATTTATCATTAGATTCTCTTAAGGAGAACATAACCTAGATCACGCCATGCACAATTCATGATGGGGTTGGCATTCCTATGAGAAGCTAATGCTGCTGTTGATCTGACAGGAGGCAGAGCTCAGGTGGAAATGCTTGCTTGCCCTTGGCTCACTTTCTGTCATACAGCCAGTGCCTAAGATGCCATGAACCCAGAGTATGGGAACCCCTGCTCTAAGGCCTAACTTAAAATATTCTTTAATAATTTCTATCCCTGTAGTATGGCCACAATTCCCAAATGGGCTTTCAAAAGTCTATAAAAAATATGATTGGGAAGTTTCTATGGGGAAAAATAACTGAATACAGATGAATCTGCAAAAGAAAAACTATGAATGTTAGGGAATCTCCTTTATTAAATCTCTATCTATCAATCATCTATCTATTTATATATTACCTATTTCATCTGTCTTTCACTTGGATGATGCTAATTATTATTTATTTAACTATTTTTCAGTTCAACTTGTGAAAAGAAAGAGACAATACTAACCTAGAAAGATCTATGAAAGTTAACTTTAGGTAAAAGTACACTTACAATAAATGCTTTAATTCAGAAGGAACTAATAAATTGTCCATTTTTAAAAAGTGTCTAATATCACGGGACAATTCCATGAAAATTTCTCTGAAAATTTGTTAAGATCTTTAATTTTTTTCAGTGCAATGTTCAGTGTTATGAGAGATATTATTAATAAACTAAGTATAAAGAAGGAAAGAGCCTAATGCATCTGAAAATGATAGTGCTACTAATACATATATTTGAGTGTCTCCTTTTTATATATAAAATGAGTACTTGTTTTTGTGAGAAATAATCAAGTTATTAAGTGCTGGAATTGGCTTCTGGAAAATTGGCGGCTGAAATCTCTTATTGTTCACTTTCATCTAATCAACTATTTAAAAATATTTTATCTATGAGTAAGATTATTAATTTGCATATTTTAATGAAGTTATATGTAATGCAATGCATTTATATATGATACTATTATTGAAATATCCATAATTGATAATTATAAAAGAAATATTGATGATAATTTCAGACCTTGCTATATATCAATATATAGTTTTTAGGTACATAATATTTATTTATCTGAATCAAAATATAATTAATCATACATAATTGAAAATTTTAAAGGCTCTTTTTCTAAAGGATATAATTTAACCGAAAATTCAGATTTTGAATTATGTCATTGGACAACACAAAATTAAGGTTTCTGTAACTCCTGAGTAGCAACATTAGTGACTCTGGGCATGTCTAATTCTAGCAAGTATCTTCTCTCTGCTCATAAGTAATGAATTAACTCAGACTACAAAATAAAGACAATTAAAGCAGCAAGAGAAAAGAAATAGTACCAAAATGGTTCTAAAATTACTGCTTATAATTAAATCTATCATTTTCTGTGACAAAGAGCTTCAAGTTATGCACATTGCCTCACTTAGCATAGTGTTTGTGATCGTATCCTGTCCTACATATGCTTAAGCATGATATCTGTGATAGGTAACAAAATATGGTTATTTAGATGTGCCATGTAAATTATATGAAAGCATATTTTAAATAAAAATTGGTGTTAGCTGCAATGCCTTAGCAAATTATTATTTTCTCTTTAGTAATTAAATACACAAAACATGTTTATTTTAGCCTCAAGTTTTCATATTATTGGTCATTTTGTGACATTTTCAAAGTAGTCTACTGAATAGAAAATACCCACTCTGCCCTTTACAAAACCATGCAGACAAATGTTTATACTTTCAAGCCTGAGCAAGTGACTTGAAATTAATAATTTTTTTTTCTAAAAGAAGTCAATAGATTATAAGTCATGGAAGGTAATTTGCTTTATTTTTGGAATTTGTTGTCATTGAGACTGCTAATACACTAGTCTGCCACCTCCCTAACCCTCCTCAATCAGTAGTACTTTATCTAGGATATATGGTTTAATATCCCCATGCTTAAAATACATGCTTTAAATACAGATTTCCTAAAAAATTGGAGCTTTGCATGACACTGATGCAAAATGTTATCTTTGTTTCAAAGAGTAAGACTTTATGACAGTCCCCTGCAGTGTACAAAATTTGTGTGTGTGGTAGGAACACTTAGTATGAGATCTTAACAAATTTTCTAGGGACACAATACAATATTGTTAACTATAGCACAGTTTGATATAGCAGATCTCTAGAATATATGAATCTTGCGTAACTGAAACTTTATACCTGTTGATTAGTAACTTCCAATTTTTCCTCCTTCCAGCCCCTAGCAAACACCATTCTGTTTTCTGTTTCTAGGAGTTTCACTGTTGTAAATACCCAATATAAGTGAAATCCTGAAGTATTTGTCCTTCTATGACTGGCTTAATTCACTTAACACAATGTCCTCCAGGTTCATCCACATGGTCACATACTGCAAGATTTCCTTCTTATGTGACAGATATTATTATATTGTATATACATACGACATTTTCTTTACCCAACCATCCACTGATAGACATTTAGGTTGTTTCCATCTTGGCTACTATGAATGATGCTGCAGTGAACATAGGAGTGCACAGATCTCTTCCAGAACCCAATTTCATTTATTTACTGATATATACTTCGTAGTGGAATTGCTGGATGATATGGTGATTTTATTTTTAATTTTTTGAGAAATCTCTATAGCGTTTTTCATAGTGATTGCACCATTTTACATTCCCACCAACAATGTATAAAAGGATTTCAGTTTCATAGATGCATAAATGGAGAAAAATTATGCCCAAGAGTTGCACATAATAGTTTTTTTCCCCATAAGCCTGAAGGACCCCAGTTTAAGCAATTTATATGATAAAGATTTTAGACTTTTGAAATGATGCAATTTAGATGAGATTTTACACATTGAACCTAAGGTAATATGATGAGGCTTGGACTCTGGATTTTGAATTAAGGTATTAGGATGAGGACCTTGGTGGCTAGTAAATATATTTTGCATTTGTGAGAGATATAATCCAATTGAGGTCACAATATGGGTTGTGTTAATCAGAACTCTTAGATACTCCCAAGATTTCAAACCCCTGGTATACATACCTTACATAATTACTGGGGCTATGAATATAATAAAATTTGCTTCCATTTTTTAGGTTATATTATATGGCATAAATGAAATGAAGATAGGGAGATTATCAAATTAGCCTGACACAGTAACATGAGCACCTTAAATGCAAAGTATTTTATGAGCCTTGTTCCTGAATAGAAACACAAAGAATCAAAGCATAAAAAGCAGTAGACAGATCATCGCTGGCTTGAAGATGGAGTAGAACAAGTGTCAAAGAAGGGGGCCTGTAGCAGCTGAGAGTGGCCCCTGGTGGACAGCCAATAAGAAAAGTGTCACTTGAGTCCTACAAATGCAAAGGGCTGAAATCTGCCAAAACAAACGAGTCTCTGGGCCATAACTCATCCAGACAGACAGCATAGCTTCAGCCTTTTGACATTTTGAACAGAGAACTCAGTGGTGTCATTTGAGACTTCTGATCCATAAAACTGTGACATAAAGAATGGGTATTGTTTTAAGCCAGTAAATGCATTGTAATTCATCATGCAACAACAGAAAACTAGCATAGAGCACTTAAATGCTTGCCTTTAGCAAAGTAAGAAAGGAGGATCTGATTATTTAAAGCCAATCAGAAATGAAGCAGAGTAGCAGCTAGTTTGTGATTTTTCAGTACTTTCCCAAGGCACAGTCCTCTCAAGATTTCAAAGTTTTAAGCTTTTGCCAAAGCCTTTCCCCTTAGCACGTCCAAAATTCTAATCTTTATCTTCAACGTAGCATTCAACTGCCCAAAACTGCACACTGGTTGCATAATTAACCTCTTTCCCTGTGCAGACTCAGAATTCAGCAAATGTCTTGAAAGGAGCTTGGCAGAGCTCTTGTGTCAGTTTCTTCCAATTCCCTTAATGTTCTGATCCTCAGACTCTTGTTCTGGGCCCAGAATCAGTCAAAGCCTTGAAGGAAAATGTAGGTGAAAAATATTATCTCACTGCCCCATGTGGTCTGCCCTTTATTTGAATTTATCTCCTCACATATTCTTTACCTGAGCTGTTCTCAGTTGTTTGAATATAGAATACTTTTTGTATTTTTATCTGTTTCAGAGTACTTTCAGTAGAAGCATTCATTGTTCTATTACAAGGTAGTACATTATAACTTAATAGCTAATTTTTATGGTAAAACATATTCATTTAATAAAAATATCACAGCAATACTTTGTAGTATAAAGGAGAGATAATTCAGTGATAATTTAATATGCATATTATAAATGACACATTAATTATGCTCAAAGGAGCATAATACAGTTAACATGTAATACTTAAAAATTTATATTCACTTCTCAATAAAAGGCATTATTTTTAAAAAATTGTAAAGATGCTATTTTACAATTACACACAAAATTTCAAGCCAATTTTCAAAAAAACCATAAATATGAGTGCTAACAAAGAACATTAAGACCTCACGCCCAATTCTTGGTCACTTGGCAATGAAACTGTGACATCAGGTACCTTGGAAAACCTATCCTACAATGAACTTCCTTCAGAATTATTTCTTTTTCTTCCTTTTTACTATGATATTATTATATTTTAAAATACAATTTTTATATATGAAATAATATTAAATCTATTGTAGGAGAAGAGGTTCAAGATACCTGACTAGGTGCAGCTAGAGTGCATCTCTCCCACAGAGAGGAACCAAAATATTGAGTAAATCTTCACAGTTTGAATAGGTCATTTGAGAGTGAAAACTGAAATTCAATAGACAAGGAACGGGAGGCACCTTAGTTGAAGAAGGAGGAAATTGAGCTGTCTGGCAGGGGTCACTGGGCATCAAGGCTAGTCTACAGACCCAAACCTGGACACAAGGGGTGAGTGAAGGAACACTGGGTACCACATTCCTGCCATGGACTTCTGTGATCTTAGCTACAGGAGAAGTCTGTGTCCTACACAGACCTTCAGACTGGCAGAGTGAACTACCCCATGGCAATACAGATACACTGTTCAAATTCATATGGAGCCTCAAAGGTTTTTATGTGCTAGGTAGCTGCATGTAGCAAAGTGTAATTTTGCCCACCCCCTAAAGTGCTGTGCCCTGACCTGCTGCTATCTGCTAGGCTGGGGTGCAAGTAGGGAACCAGGCTCTCTCACATATCCTGAAGACAGCTTCCACCATTATTTCTTCAGGGCTGAGGTGCACTTTAACCACATGAGCTATGCCTGCCAGTCTACCCCAGTCTGCCTGTCTGGTCATTATTGCAGGGGGAACCCAAAACATAGCCACCAATGCCCCACTTGAGTATTTTGTTGGTGGCTTGGGAGCAATTTGCCCTTCCCTATCACAGCTGGTGCTTGAGCCTAGTCCACTGGCCTAAGCCTTCTTCTTCAGCATCTGAGTACACCATCTAGGGTCATGGACAAAAGATTTGTGATCTGATTTTGAGCAGGGGAGGATCAGAGTCCTCATACTCACAAAGAAGAGTGTGGCACTGCTTCATGCACTGGCAGAAGCTGGTTGTCCCACCCAGGAGGGAAATGGCCTCATAGCCATGGTTTACACCCCGCAGTTTCATGGCCTGTAACAACTCAGTGATCTGGATGCAGTCTGCTTGAAACTGGCCTGTTTTGGCCTGCTGCCAGTGGCCTGACACTGGAGGGAGACCTACCATGTTGGGATGCAGGAACTGGGCAGGTTCCACTACTGCCTGCTAGGCTGAAATCTCTGAACCATCATTTTTCCATTGAATGGAGTCTGTGATTCAGGTGAGTCACATTCACACTTCCCTGGGAGATGTCCCTTTACCCCCTTCAATGTTGGTACTTGTGCCCACCTTGGAGAGCCTGACCATAGATTTGCCCAAACCAGCCCCAACCAAGTTTGGCCCCTACTCCAGGTACTTTGGTGGCAGAGAATGGAATGGGGAAATTTGGGAGCTCCACAACCTGACCCATTGCCCAGGACACCCCAGTACTTCTGATTAACAAAAGCCAAGTAAAATACCACTACCACCACCACAAATGCCTCCTCCTGAAAGTGCTACCTACTGGCCAGTAGGTCAATCTTTACAGCATATCACAACTGCTGCTGACACCTTTGTAGAGCACTTGGCTGGCTCTTACCCCTAAGTGTCATCCATATAGTATGAACTACTCAACTCAATGTAATCTGTACTGATAGAAGTGCACAGGATGATATATGTCTCCTGAGACCTCCATTTTCTTATCTCTGCAGGAGACAATAAGACTGCTCACATGCACAGTACATCACTACTACAACCTACAAATAATCAGCATTTGAGGAAACCACCACACTAAGCTTGTCTATAACTAAGAATTTATGCAAAGTCTTATCCCCCTGAAAGCACAAAGAATCAAAACCAAAGAACTCTATCTAACTTACACAATATGTCACACTTTCAAAGGTGAAAAAATTCTATTCAAATGAAAATAAATTCAAAAATAAGTAATAGCTTTTTCAAAAGATAAGGAACTAGTGTAAGGACTCCAGCACCATGAAAATACAGAGTGCTGTGACACTTCAAAGGGACCATTGACTCTCTAACAATGAATCCTAAACAAAAGGAAAACCCTAAAATGACAGATAAAGAATTCAAAATATAGATTTTAAGGAAACTTCATGGGACCCAAGAGAAAGTTTAAAATCCACAAAAAGAAATAAGAAAAACAAGTCAGTGTATAAAAGAAGAGACAGTTACATTTCAATAAGCCAAAAAAAAAAAGAAAAGAAAAAAAGAAAAAGAAAAGCATCTGGGAATTAAAAATTCACTGAAGAAATTTCAAAATACAGTAGAAGACTTTACAATACACTAGACCAAGCAGAAGAATGAATTTCAGAGCTTGACTATCAGTCTTTCAAAATAACACAGTGAGACAACCATTAAAAAAATTTTTAAAAATTAACAAAACCTATAAGAAATATGAGATTATATGAAACAAGAAAACCTATAACATATAGGCATTCCTGAGAGAGAAAAGTAAAAAGTAAAAGCTAGAAAAGCATTATTTGAGGGAGTACTTTAGGAAAATTTCCTAAGTCTTGAGATGTAGATATCTAGATACAAGAAGCTCAGAGAACAAGTATAAGTTACTTTGCAAGACAGACATCACTAATGCTTGCAGTCACCACACTATCCAAGGTCAACATGAAAGACAAACTACTTAATGCAGATAGAAATAAGCATCAAATTACCTATACAAGAAATCCCATCAGACTAAAAGCCAACTTTTCAACAGGTATTTTACAAACCAGAAGAGATTGGAGGCCTTACACAGCCTTCTACACAATAATGACAAAAAAAAAAAAAAAGCCAAGAATATTATATCTTGCCAAACTAAGCTTCATAAATGAAGGAGAAATAAAGTCTTTCACAGATAAGCAAAAGCTGAGGAGATTCTTTACCAATATACTACCATACAATAAATGCTCACAGGAGTCCTAAATATGGAAACAAAAGGATGATACTTGCCATCACAAAACCATACATGATAAGAAGCACAGAAATAGCATAAACCAGTCACACAATTGGCATAACAAAGCAATTAAGCAATAATATTATGACAGAAATAAAACCTCACATATCAATATTAATTTTAAACACAGTGACATGTTAACTTAAAGGATAACTTAAAGGATAGAGGAGACTAGCAAATCAAATTTTAAAAGAAATAAAATCCACCATTTGCTGCCTCTGAGAGACCCATTTAATGGCTCAAGATAGCTACACACTCAAAAGGGTGCAAATGGAATATAAAAACAAGCAGGAGTAGCAATATTATATCAAATAAAACACTCTTTAATAATAAAAGACACAGAGGGTCACTATCGCCCAAAAGATAAAGGGGTAAGTTTAACAAGAAGATATAACTATCCTAAATATATATATGCACCCAACACAGGAGCACCCAGATTTATAAAACAGACACTAAGAGAGCTAAGAAAAGAGATAGATGGTAACATAATAATTGTGGGGGATTTTAATCCCACATTGACAGAACCAGACAGATTTTTGAGGCAGAAAAACAAAAGGAAAACTGTAAACTGCATTCTAGACCAAATGAACCTAATAGACATTTACAGAACCTTCTATGCAACACCTGTAGAAAATACATTTTTTCTCATCTGTCCACGGAACATCCTCTAAAATAGACAATATGCTTGGCCATAAAGCAAGTCCCAATACATTTAAAAATAATGAAATCATATCAAGTATCTCCTTGGGCCACAGTGGAACAAAAGTAGAAATCAATACCAAGGGGAGCTTTCAAAACTGTACAAATATGTGAAAACTAAACAAGTTTTCTCTGAATGATTCTTGGGTAAATGACAAAATTAAGGCAAAAAAGCAAAACAAAAATTTGAAATGAATGAAAATACAGACACAACATACTAAAAGGTCTAAAAATACAGCAACAGCAGTGCTAAGGTTATTTTTACAGAGTTAAATGCCTACATCAAAAATACAGAAAGATGTCAAAATAACAACCTATCATTGCACCTCATGGAAATAGACAAACAGGAACAAATCAAACTCAAAAAGCTACCAGAGGAAAAGAAATAACAAAGATCAAAGCATAACTGAGATTAAGTCCAAAAAACAAAATACAACATATCAAAAAATAAAAAGTTGTTTTTTAAAAATGATAAACAATACTGGCCAGGTGTGGTGGCTCATGACTGTAATCCCAGCACTTTGGAAGGCTGAGGCGGGTAGATCACAAGGTCAGGAGATTGAGACCAGCCTGGCCAATGTAGTGAAACCCCATCTCTACTAAAAAAAAAAAAATACAAAAAATTAGCTGGGCATGGTAGCAGGCACCTGTAATCCCAGCTACTTGGGAGCTGAGGCAGGAGAATCACTTGAACCCGGGAAGTGGAGGTTGCAGTGAGCCGAGATCACACCAATGCACTATAGCCCAGGTGACAGTGAGAGACTCCGTATCGCAAAAACAAACAAACCAAAAAAACAAAATAAAATGAAACAAAAAGATAAATAAAGTTAATAGACCATCAGCTAGATTAACATAAAAAAGAGAGAAGATTCAAATAAGCATAATCAAACATGATTTTTCTGACATTACACCTCATACAAGCAACTGACAAACAGGAAAAGAGACTCAATACCACTAATCATCAGAGTAATGCAAATTAAAACAACAAGGAGATACCATCTCATGTGAGTCAGAATCACTATTATTAATATGCATATATTTTTTTAAAAAACTGATGTTGGTGAAGTTCCAAAATAATGTAGAGATTTCTCTAAGAATTAAAAATATAACTACCATTTGACCCAGGAATCCCACTACTGGTTATCTATGCAAAGGGAAATAAATTGTTATATCAAAAAGACGTATGTTGATCCCAGCACTATTTACAATAGTAAAGTCATGGAATCAACCTAAGTGTTCATCAGCAGATGACTGAATAAAGAAAATGGTATATATACAACATGGAATATTATGCAGCCATAAAAACAGAATCACATATTTTGGTGTAACATGGGTGGAACTAAATGACATTATTTTAAGTGAAATAACTAAGAAACAAAAAGTCAGATGCCACATGTTCTCAATTATAAGTGGTAACTAAACAATGGGTACACATGAACACACAGAGAATATTCCAAAAGGAGAAGGGTCGGGGAGAAGTGAGGGGTGCAAAATTACCTATTGGTTATAATGTCCACAGTTCAGGTGATGGGTACACTAGAAACCCAAACCTCACCATTACACAATATATCCATGTAACAAGTCTGCACATGTACCCACTGAACATATATATTAAAAAGTTTTCTATTACACAATATTTATTTCTGCTCATGCCTTTTATGACAAAGTCTGGATTTCATTTCTGACTAAACAAAAAAGTAGCAACTACCACCATCCAACTTGTTTGTAATTCTGGTGTCAGAAACATCACTACTTTATAAAACCTAGAGTTATACTTCTCATAAATTGATTATTTTCTATTTTCTTTTTAAAGAACATTTATTATTTGTGTCAAACTCTCTTGGCATAGTCTCTGCCAAAAATTATCCTGGCATCTTATTACCTAATTGCTATATAATAGCTGCATGATATTACAGACACTATTAGAAAATTTAATTCACAATTAGTTGCAAACGTTCTTTTCAGCTTCTCGGAGTGAAGGGAATATAATAAACATGCTTAGAGATGGTCAGTGTGTGTGTTTTCTTAGGTCAGGCTGTATATATTTGCAAAACTCTGTGAAAGATCTCTAAGCCTTATCACAGCAAAGCCCTCTGACATTTTTCACACAGAACAAAAGGAAGAAAGGAGGGGACCAGGCAGAGTGAGGAAGGAAAGGCATCTAGAAAGAAACAGTAGAGCTATTCACCCATAAATCCTACAATTATCAAACAACAACAACAAACTATCCCAACAACTTACAATATCCTCTTCGGCCTCTTATAAGCAGTAATTTGAAGACAGTAAGTTACTTTGCTATTTCCTTGATGGAGAATGAAATGTTAATTTGATATATCCATGAGTTTTATTTAAATTTTATTGCTGGCAAGAGAACAAATTAGGACCATGTAATAACCATGATAATGTAAAAATAATCAGTGTTTATTAGTCCACTATAGCATTTTCCTTAGACTATTTTTATATTCACTCAGTAAACTCTCCTGTCAATGCCAATAATTTAAAACCATTTCCTAAGTGATATAACTGGAGTTTAGAGAAATAAACTGGAGTCACTAAAATGACTTAAGTTGCATGTGGCATTATAGAGTTTTGTAGACCCTTGACCCTGAGAGCCTGATTGCTGGCATACTGCATCTTCACCACAATTACCAGCATTGAAACCTAATATGGTAGCCTTCCCTTTGTCTAAAGAAGGTGTGTTCCAAGGCCCCCACTGGATATCTGAAAATGCAGATGAAGCGAACCCTATATACATATACTCTAATTTTTATACATATATAGCCATAATCCAATTTAATTTATAAATTAGTCACAGTAAGAGATTTAAAACAGTAATCGTAAAATAGAATGATTATAACAATAGGTAAGCCTCACCTTTCTTGGAGTCACCATTAAGTAAAATAATGGTTACTTGAACACAAGCACTACAATATTTCAGTTGCCATCCAATAATTGAGTTGGCTACTAAGTAACTAACAGGCAGGTAGCATAAGAAACAAGGATACTTCGAACAAATGGCTACATTTTTTTCCAGGATGGCTGGAGTCGGATGGTGAGAGATGTCATCACTCTACTCAGAAGGGTATGCAATTTAAAACATACGAATTATCATTTCTAGAATTGTTCATTTAATATTTTGATACTGTATTTGACTATGGGCAACTGAAACCCAGGAAGGTAAAACTGTGGATAAGGAGGCATTACTCTAATAAGGATAAAACTCACATTCGTCGTTCACAATGTAAATACTCTTCAAGAGAGATTCAACATTGAAAAGCATATGACTTTAGAACGCAATGAATAAATTTAAAGATTTCTAGTATGGAAAAACTAAGCTTTAGAGAAAAACAGCTCTTTTAGATTTAGTTCAAAACTGTTTATAATGAATATAAGATCAAAATAATCATCTTTGTGAAAGTAAACATGCTTAAATATGTCTTTCTGTTTGGGATATTTTTATTATGTTAAGAGTATCACATCAACACACTCCTTTTTTTCTTAATAGAAAACTTTTAGAATGAGAAGTGTAAGTAGAAAATAAGTGAGTCGTGAAATTTTGAAATATTTACAGTTAACCAACACTATCAAAGTTAGAAGAGTGCAGTTCTTTTCAATTCTGAATAAATTTCAGAAAATAAAGAATACTAAACATCAGTCACTATTTCAACTTAAAAAAAATCTTATCAGTGATTTGCTGGTTTTCAAGCATCAGTAAAAGAAGAGCATCAGGCTGAATCCTGATGCGACCCTGACTCAGTGGGTAGAACATCTGTCTTCTCTAAAAGCTTGTCAGTTTGAGTCAATGATTGATTATGCTACTCCGGGTCAAGGATAGACAACACCACAGCACTAACTGACAACAGCCACGAGTCTGTAGCGAGATTTGCTCATATTCAGTCAAATTTCTGGTCTCCAGGTAAAATAAACATGACATTTATTGATTAATAAATTTCAACTATTTTATCTAAAATTAGGTGATTTTTGATTTTTTTGATTTTTGAATAAATGGATTTTATGCTCTTTATTAAAATGAACACATTGAGTTGTTCATTACTGTATTAATCCATTCTCACACTGCTATGAAGAAATACCAGAGACTGGTTAACTTATAAAGGAAAGAGAGTTTTGTATGGGTCACAGTTTTGTATAGCTGTGGAGGCCTCAGGGAACATACTGATGGTGGAAGACAAAGGATAAGTAGGCACCTTCTTCACAGGGTGGCAGGACAGAGTGAGTGCAACCAGGGGAAATGCCAGATGTTTATAAAACCATCAGATCTCATGAGACTCATTCACTATTATGAGAAGGACATAGAGGAAACAGCCCCCATGATTCAATTACCCCCACCTAGTCCCGCCCTTGACACATGGAGATTATGGGGATTACATTTCAAGAGGAGATTTTGGTAGGGACAAATGATATGGATTGGGGAGTGAATCCATATCAGTTACTAACAGATGCAAAGTGATTCAATATTACAAGCTCATTAAAGTGGGTTTAAAAGGTTTCATCCTTATAATAAAATTATAAAAAGAAATTCTGGACAATTCTTGATGGAAACTGTCAATATTAGCAGAGAAAAATTCTACAAACTTCAGATGAATCTGAATGGTCATCCTTAAAGGTCAACTTTCTGTTTGTTGTCATCTAAGACATCATACTTTCAATACTGCAAAACTACTTAAGTAGTTTTGTGTTGAATAAGTATTCAACTTCATATGTTTTATGAATTTGTGACAAAGCTGATCAAATAAAATACGGGTATTTTTGTATCTTTGAAAATTTCACTAATTGTCTTCTTGGTCTGATCTCTGGGGCAAATAATATTTTAAATGTAAAACATAAATAAACATAAATACTTATTTATACTGTAGAAGATATGCAACCTGACTTTTATTACATATAACATATGTGTTTATATTATATTGCCAATTTATATTTAACATATATAAAATTTAAAATGTACAATAAACAACACACAGTAAGTCCTCATATAATTGTTTTAAAGAGGTCCATGAAAACTGTGAGGCAAAGCCAAATGACGTAACAGGAAACCCATTTTACCATAGGCTAAATGATATCAATAAGAGTTGAGTTCCTACAGCATATTTCTCGTCAACAAAAACATCACCAAACTTCTAAATAAAGACCAAAACATTTAAATGTTTAACATTTATTTCAATATTAAACATGGAAATAAATGTAAGCTATACATACATTTAAGAAAGAGTAATAAAACAAGGTCCCTACATAGCCAATTATTCCAGTTCAAGGTCATGGGTGTCAGGAACCTATCTCAGCAGCTCAGGGCTAAGGCTAGAATCAAGCTTAGACAGCATGACATTCCCTCTTGGCATGCACTCAGACACACACCCAAACTCACTCAGATAGGACCAAGTAGCCACATCAATTCACCTAATGGACACATTTTTGGGATGTGGGAGGAAACTGGAGTATCCAGAGAAAATCCATGTAGACATGCAGAGAACATGTGAATTCCACACAAACGGTAGGGAATTGGATTTTTCTCATCACCATTATAACAAAATGACATCGAATAAAACAAAGTTATTCAATGATGTGCTGTATATAAATAAAGTGATCTATGTGCTGCTTAATGAATTAATTTAAAAATTATTTTATTGAAATTACAAGAATTTATATAAAAGGGTAGAAAAAACACTTTAATCCCTCAAATTGGACATTACTCTTGGATTTTTTATGTGTAACACTTTCTCACAACTACTCCATTCAGATCACTTCCAACTCAGATGATTGAACTTAAAAAATAAGCCTTCACTATCCAGAGGCATGTATTGAATGTCTGCTCTTTATTCCTGTATACTTGGCTCACAGAACATTGCCTATTACGTGGCAGGTGCTCGATGTATATTTGTTGAATAGATTGAATGAAGTAAGTTTCTTGTATGCTGAAGATTCCTATCAAAGATACTTGAGATCTTTCATCTAAGGTGAAGTAGTTGAATTCTCAGGTAGATATTGCGTAGTAATTGGAAATGTGACACATAAAATGGAGTAACTGAACTGAAAATAAACTATGTTTTATCAGGACAAGTCCATCAGGTTTTGAAAGCATTTTTAAGGCTGCAGTTTTGGTGAAAATATACATAAAGAGAAAATGAAAGGAAAGCTAACTTGGACAGTATTTTTAAGGCATTAAAAATTAGTTGATGGCCAGGTGCAATGGCTCACGCCTGTAATCCTAGCATTTTGGGAGGCGGAAACAAGTGGATGGCTTGAGCTCAGGAGTTCGAGACCAGCCTGGACAGCATGGTGAAACCACATCTTTACAAAAAATACAAAAATTAGCCTGGCATGCTGGTGTGTGCCTGCAGTCCCAGCTGCTTGGAAGGATGAGGTGAGAGGATCCCTTAAGCCCAGGAGATTGAAGCTGTGGTGAGGCACGGTTGCACTACTGCACTCCAGCCTGGGATGCAGAGTGTGACCTTGTCTCAAAAAAAAAAAAAAAAAAAATTTGTTTGCAATGTTGCAAGGTACTACAGTTAAAATAGACATGTTAGCTAGACTTGAAGGTTCTCATTTTTACCTTCTATGTTTGATCTATTTATTTCATAGTGCTGCTGTTACAGCATTTTTACATGTCACATAAACTAACGTTAAGCAATCTGTAAAACTTTTATTAATGATGCCAAAAAGACTATATAAATCCTTTTGCTAATGAGGTCAAGGTGTACTTCAAACCCCAGGCAAAACAGCCGTCTTCTAACAGAGACAGTCTCATGCCTTTGCAGTCTGTATCAATTCATCAACTGGCTGTTTGACAAATACATGGCTTTGGTTACAAATATGAGAGCAAGATAGAGAATCGGGAAGATAATAGGTTAAAAACTAGCTAAAATTTCAGTTTCTTTCCCTAAATTATTAGCTTTATAGAAACAAGAAAATATCTACTCTACTCTCATATTCTATTAGTAGATTTTCTAATCACTCTAGTCAATTGTATCAAGATCAATTTATGTCTTGAAATACTCTATTAATTGAAAAACACTTATGATTCAGATTTAGCAAGACATTATCTTGTCAGCAGGTGAAGGATGTGTAGGAAAATATAGAGGTTGTCTAAAAAAGTCATGTTTGATTATAAACAGATATGTCCTTTAACTTTCTCCATTCACTTTTCTACCCATCTGGTTTCATATTTTGCTTAGACATAATGAAAGATTATCTATCATCTTGGCCTACATGAAAACATTCTTTAAATTTAATTTAACTAATTTGTCTATCTGGCTTTAGAGTTTCTTTTTCAAATTCCTCTGCCTATTTCATGAGAAATTTGTATCCAAAAGTGAAATTATTTTTAATACATTTTAAATAATTTATGTTTTAATCTTGTAGAAATAAAAATAATTTTGACCCCAAGCTTAATTGCATACTTAGTGGGATCATTGTTATCAATTATAGACCAAAGTGTTCATTTACCATTTCAGAAGAAACTATAAATCTGCCATTAATAGAGAATGTTTTATGAGTTAGTCAATTAGAAAGCACCTATATTTAAAAGATTGTAGGAAGCTGAAATTGCCTTTAATATTTAATTTTTGAATTACTTAGGAAGGCTGATGATTCACACAAGTTAACTTACTTGAAGTGACTGTTTAATTGGTGATATGTCAAAAGAGATTGACTATATCTAGCAAACATTATATAATTTCAAATAAAATGCCCCATTACTTAATTTGACATGTATACAGTAGGTACCAGACATAGTGCCAAGTAGGAAACACAACACAGAATAAGGTGGATTGGATTTTTACATGCAAAAATCCTCTAAGGACTTTCCTTCCATTTACTGGTTGATTTGCCTTTGCAAAATAACAAAACAATTAAAAACCTAAATACAAATAAAATGCCTTAATTTTAAAACTTTCTTCGGAAACATTATTAAATTTCAACTGAGAAATATTAAATACTAATGGTGTTTTGTTATTTTTATTGTCTAGAAAAATGAAGTAAAATGTTACAAATAATTCTGGTAATAAGCCATCAAGTGGCTACTGGAATATTGATTTTTTTTGCTGTATAATTTTTCTTTTTTAAAAAATAGGCCTGATAACTGACCTTGAGTAAGATAATTTTTTTCTTAATTCTTCTCTAGGAGTCTATATAATTTACTGCATAAGGAAATCCTTAAGATATCAAATTGTCTTTTCCAATAAATATACCTGTAAGTCTATAATCACGTAGTAATTGTTTGCACATATGTTTGATATACAATAAATTACCCACATAATTTCCCAAACGTTTTCCCTGAGCCCTAACTTTTCTCTTGGGTTCAGGTATATTAAAACAGCAGAGATGAAGAGTGGGATAAAATTAAATGAAAGAACCTAATAATAGTGACTAAGTAAAATCAGATGGAGAGAAAATTGGTGCAGATGAAAGACAGTGTCACCAAAACCCTCTTCTCCCATTTCAGTGCTATTTCACAATTTCCTTGCTGTCTTTGCTAATACTGTGTTCTTTCCTTCCAAGACTCTAAATTTTTATGTATAGATGTTTTTAAAACTATGTTTTATTTTAACTTTCATGTTAGCTTCCGAGGTGTGTGTGAAAATTTGTTATATAGGTAAACTCCTATCATGGGGATTTGTTGTGCAGATTATTTTATCACAAGGTATTAAGCCTAGTACTCAATAGTCATTTTTTTCTGCTCCTCTCCCTCCTACCAACCTCTACTCTCAACTAGACTCTAGTGTCTGTTGTTTCCTTTTATGTGTTCATGAGTTCTCATCACTCAGCTATCACAAGTAAGAACATGTGATATTTGGTTTTCTGTTTCTGTGTTAGTTTGCTAAGGATAACATCCTCCAGATCCATCCATGTTCCCACAAAAGACACGATCTCATTCTCTCTTATGGATGCATAGTATTCCCTGGTACATATGCAGTACATTTTCTTTATCCAGTGTGTCATTCATGGGCATTTAGATTAATTCTATCTGTTTGCTACAGTGAATAGTGCTGCAATGAACATATGTGTGCATGTGTGTCTCTACAGTAAAGTAATATACATTCCTTTGGGTATATAACCAGTAATGGGATTGCTGGGTCAAATGGCAGTTCTGCTTTTAGCTCTTTGAGGAATCCCCATACTGCTTTCCACAGTGATTGAACTAATTTACACCCCCACCGACAGTGTGTAATTGTTCCCTTCTCTCCACAACCTCCCCAGCATCTGTTATTTTTTGAGGTCTTAATAATTGCCATTCTGAGTGCTGTGTGATGGTATCTTGTTACAGTTTTAATTTCCATTTCTCTAATGGTCATGATATTTTTTTAATATGCTTTCTAGCTGCATATATGTCTTCTTTTGAATGTGTCTGTGCATGTCCTTTATCCATTTTTTAATGTGATTGCTTGTTTCTCTCTTGGAAATTTCTTTAAGTTTCTTATAGATACTGAATATTAGACCTTTGTCAGATGCATAGTTTGCAAAAATTTTCTCAAACTCTGTAGGTTGTCTGTTTTCTCTGTTGATAATTTCTTTTGTGGTGCAGAAGTTTAGTTTAATTAGGTCCCATTTGCCAATTTTTGCTTTTGTTGGGATTGCTTTTGATGTCTTTGTCATGAACTGTTTGCCCATTCCTATGTCCAGAATGGTATTGCCTAGGTTGTTTTCTAGGATTTTTATAGTTTTGACTTTCATATTACAGTCTTTAATCCATCTTGAGTTGATTTTTGCATATGGTGTAATGAAGGGGTACATCTTCAATCATCTGCATATGGGTGGCCAGCACCATTTTTGAATAAGGAGTCTTTGTTTTTTTTGCTTGTTTTTGTCAAAGGCCAGATGTCTTAAGTGTGCAGCCTTATTTTTGGGCTCTCTGTTCTGTTCCGTTGGTCTACGTGCCTTTTTTTCTACCAGTATCATGCTGTTTTGGTTACAACAGCCCTGTAGTATTGTTTGAAGTCTGGTAATGTGATGCCACTAGCTCTATACTTTTTGCTTATGATTGCCTTGGCTATTTGGGCTCTTTTTTGGATTCATATGAATCTTAAAATAGTTTTTGTCTAATTCTGTGAAGAATGTCGTTTGTAGCATGATAGGAATAGCATTGAATTGGTAAATTGCTTTGGGCAGTAAGGCTATTTTAATATTAATTCTTTCTACCCATGGGTATGAGATGCTTTTCCATTTTAAACTATGTTTTAGAGCAGCTTTAGATTCACAGAAAAATAGAAAGGAAGGCACAGATATTTCCCATATACCGTCCACCTCACACATGACTAGTCCCCCATTATCAACATTCCTTACTAGAGGGTACACATATCACAAAAGATGAACCTACATTGACAAGTCATATTCACCCAAAGTCCACGTTTTACCTTAAAGTTCACTGTCGGTATTGTGTGTGTGTGTGTGTGTGTGTGCATATATATGTTTATATATATGGATTTTAAGTTCCTTACTAACCTTTAAATCACAATAAAATTATCAAAATGTTAAAATTATTTTATTTTTAAAAATAAAGTTTAATTTCATTAGTTGTATTAATGTAAGTAACAATGTGGTAATAGAGATGAGAGTATTAATAAAAAAATAGTAGTGGTAATATTATTTATGATTTCTTAAGTGTTCATTCTGGCCAAAAAACTGTGGTAAATTCTGCATGTATTATTACTTTATATCTAATTACGATGCTAGGTGACAATTATTACTAAGATGAAAGTCATAATATATTTCAAGACATGGGTGTATAATAACCATTAAGGAGACAGATTTGACCAGAAAGAGATTCTGCATTGAGTAGAATATGAAGCTTTGGATGGGCATGAATTTGAGAATATGCTTGAGATTCAAAAGGCCAGTTGACTGACTAAAGTCCTATAGATAACTTTTAATAGGAAATTTAGTATTGGAATTTTAACCTATTATTAACTATTGACATTTCCAAAATTTCTGACAGCGCAATGGGTATTTTTGGTTTGAAGCCTGTCTATACAACTTATTGTTTACTGATCTGACTCTGGAAGTTATTTTAAACCCCTTTGTCTCAGTTTTTTCATCTGTAATATTTTCCTAATAATAATATATTACTCATTGGATAATTTTAAGAATAAAACCACTAAAGATTTTTTTTGTATATAAATTTATTTGTAATTGTGTTTCATAGACTCCCCCAGAATATTAGCCACTACTGTTTTAAGATTGAAAGATCCAAAGTAAAAATTGCTTTAAATACATAGCTAATCAATGCACAGGATTATTTAGCAGTTATTTGCCCATAATGACCAAATAACTACACTTGTTATGTAGATTTCTTATAGCTTAGTTATTTTATGCATTCTTGACAAGTAGTAGGAATAGCAATATAACCAATCCATTTCAATTTTCAGTGTTGCTGGTAAATAGAAGTGTCATGCAAGTAAAAATAACAAACAATGTAAGCAGAATTTTTTATCCACTCTTCTAACTAGATGTAGATGCATGATTTTGGCAGCAAATTTATTACCTAGGAAAGGTGATGCTACAAAAAGCAGCTGTGTCTCTTGTCATATTATCAGTTATTGATGTGGCAACTAAAATACCCAGAAGAAAGAGGATGAGAAGCATATGGTTTAACCTCAGGCAGCAGACCTGAATGACTTGCTGTGAATTTTTACCACTTTATTCCAGAGAATTCCCCCAAATGATACATATGGTGTTTCACCTGAGTAAGGGAAACTGCAATGTTAAGAGAGGGTGACGGCTGCTTTGTCTTCCTTATACAGCTGTTTCCCTTTAGCATTTCTTCTGTATTAGGACAGGTGCAACTTTTATGGAAAGAAATTACAGAATATTTTCAAAATTCCCCAAAACAAAATAGGATATTTTTCCCTCAGAGTAAAGAGTTCTCCAGAAATTGTCTCAAATATTTAACCAAAAATCTATCTACCATTCTAGATAGGGTACTAAATTAAAAATACAAAATATTCAATAACATTTAAAGGCTAATGATACATCTTGTAATTATACATGGCTTTTCTGTGACAAGCAAAACATATAATTTTAATTTTAGATGTTTCAATAGATCAAATGTGCTTTTAAAGTTTTAGTTGAGGACAAAATCGCACAACATCTACATGAGGATTTAGAATTGGAGCATAATTTTTTGCTGAGTATATGTAGAGTTCCCAGGAAGGAAATGCCCAAGATATAAGTAAAATTCAAATTGCATAGGCCTTTCATAAAAGGTGATTGGGATAAGCTATTACATAATAGATTCATACCTCTTTCACTTCAACTCAACAAATATTAAATTTGAGTTTCAAACCTGATTAATTAGGTGAGTCTTTAGGGAAAAGAAAATGGGATTACTGATCGGGGACCTCTGCTTGGGAAGGTAGGTCAAATGGTTCTGAACTTTACTCTGTTTTACGAATGCTAATGAAATATGAGTTCACAGTTTCAACCTTAATTACATTCAGAGGATCCAGAACCACTTTGTTTTTCAAGTTCATTTATCTCAAGCAACTTGCACTAGTTGATTTTTGCAGTTGCCAACTCTCTTTTGGAGATGGCTCAGAGGCAATGTGTGTGATAAATCAATACAGAATAGATTCCATTTTCTCAAAGAATTTGCCGTTGAATTATGAAACCGAAAATACAAGAAAGTAAATACAGATTTAAGTGAAAAGTGTCACATGCATCTGTATTAAATGGTACTGTATAGCACGGAGGAATAATAGGTCAAGGCTAATGAGGCATTATTTCTTGAAAAAGAAGGTGGCTGAAAAGTGGGCGAGCACTCTAGACAGATACATCATGGACAGCTTGTAGTATGTGAATCACCACAGCTTTTAGTACTTATTTTTCATATAATCCTACTCCCTAGTTTTACTCTTCAAATAATTGATATCAAAGTTATATCATTTTATTAAAACTCATTTTTATTAATTATTTAATGATTAATCTCTCCTTTGCATTGTATTAAGGCAGCATATATTTAATAAAACATTTAGACTGATACATATTTGTAAAATTTTTATTTTTTATAGATTTTATTATAAAAACATTGAATATAAATTTTGGTTCATACGTTACAATATTAAATCACTAAGCATGATATAATTTAATACATTTTTTTAGGTTTTTCATTTGTATTATGCATACCTTTTAGTCATGTTGTACATAATACATAAATGTTTATCCCAAATATTTTTAGGCTAAAATAACAAAAAATATAATTCGTAATGTGTGTTACTAGAAACAACATTAATTATGCTTCTAGATATAGAATATTTAAATTAATAGTAATGGTATATAAATTTTACGTTCGAAGTATGGATCAAGATAGGATCTGGATATTAAATATTTAAAAAATGGTATGGGATAATTTTGACAACAGTCAGATTTGTGACAGAAAAAACATCATTAATAGTACAGCATTATTTTTCCCCAAAGTTGAGATATTGCTTTAAAAAATACAATTCTAACATATATATTTTTAAATATTTCCAGTGACTACACGTGCAAGTTGTTCTGTGGGTAAACTGCCTGTCATGGGGATTTGGTGTATAAATTATTACGTTACCCAGGTAATGATTAAAGTACCCAATAGGTAATTTTTCAATCATTACCCTCATCTCACCCTCCATTCTCAAGCAGGCCAAAGGTGTCTATTGTTCTTTTATTTGTGTCCATGTGTACTCAATGTTTAGCTCTCACTTATAAGTGAGAACACGTGGTATTTTACTTCATTTTCCTGTGTTTATTAGGATAATGGCCTCCAGCTCCAAGCATGTCCCTGCAAAGGACATGATTTTGTTTCTTTTTTTATTTAGATGGATAGTATATCGTGGTGTTTATGTATCATATTTTCTTTATCCCATCCACCATTGATGAGCATCTAGGTTGATTCTGTGTCTTTGCTATTAGGAATAGTATTGTGATGAACATAAGTGTGCATGTGTTTTTATAGTAGAACAAGTTATATTCTTTTGTGTATATACTCAGTAATGAGCTTGCTGGATTGAATGGTAGCTCTGTTTTAAGTTCTTTGAGAAATCTCCAAACTGCTTTCCACAGTGGCTGAATTACTTGACATTTCCACCAACAGTATATATATGTTTTCTTTCCTCTACAACATCACCAGAATCTGTTGGGTTTTTTTTTTTCTTTTGACTTTTTAATAACAGCCATTCTGACTGGTGTGAGATGGTATCTCATTGTAATTTGAATCTACATTTCTCTAATGATTACCGATGTTGAGCAATTTTTGTATGCTTGTTGGCTGCTTGTATGTCTTCCTTTAAAAGGTTATCTGTTCATGTCCTTTGTCCATTTTTATGGGCTTTTTTTTTACTTGTTAATATAAGTCCCTTATAGATCTGGATATTAGTTCTTTGTCAGATGCATAATTTGAAAATATTTCCTCCCATTCCATGGGTTGTCTGTCCATTTATTATCAATTCTGTTGATAATTTCCATTTCTGTACAGAAACTTTTTAGCTTTGTTAGGTGCCACTTGTCAATTTTTCTTTTTGCTGCAATTGTTTTCAGAGTCTTCATCATGAAATCTTTCTCAGTGCCTATGTCCAGAATAGTATTTTCTAGGTTTTCTTCTAGAGTTTTTATAGTTCTAGGTTTTACATTAAAGTATTTAATCTATATTAAGTTGATTTTTGTATATGATGAAAGGAAGGAAGAGCAAGTCTCACTCTTCTGCATATAGGTAGTCAGTCATCCCAGCACCATTAATAGAAGAGGAAGTCTTTCTCCATTGTTTATTATTGTTAACTTTGTCCAAGATCAGATGGTTGTAAATTTGTTTTTTTTTTAAGTTAGAGTCTCATTCTGTCACCCAGGCTGGAGTGTAGTGGAGTATCTCAGCTCACTGCAACCTCTGTCTCCTGCATTAAAGTGATTCTCATGCCTCAACCTCCTAAGTAGATGATATTACAGGCACCAGCAACCACACCCAGCCAACTTTTGTATTTTTAGTAGAGTGTTGGCTAGGCTTGACTCAAACTCCTGACCTCAAGTGATCCACTCACCTTGGCCTCCCATAGTGCTGGGATTACAGGCATAAACCACTGCACCCAACAAATTTATATTTTTAATTCTGGGTTATCTAAGCTGTTCCATTTTGTCTAAGTGTCTGTTTTTGTACTGGTACCAGGCTGTTTTGGTTAGATTAGCCTTAGAGTATAGTTTAAAGTTAGGTAGTGGGATGCCTCCACTTTTGTTCTTTTGGCATGGTTTTGTTTTGGCTGTTCAGGAATTGTGGTTCCATATGAATTTTAGAATAGTTTTTTTCTAATTCTGTCAAAAGTGACATTAGTAGTTTGATAGGAATAACATTAAATCTGTAAGTTGCAGTGAGCAGTATTGCCATTTTAACAATATTTAATCCTTCGATCCATGAACATGGGATTATTTTTTATTTGCTTTTATCATCTCTGACAGATCATAGAGATCTTTCATCTCCCTTGTTAGCTATATTTCTAGGTATTTTAGTTTTATTTTTGTGGCTATTATGAATGGAATTGTGTTTTTATTTGGCTCTAAGTTTGGAAATTATCGGTGTATAAAAATTTTATAGATTTTTATACATTAATTTTGTATCCTGAAACTTTGCAACTTTCTGTAGTTCTATGGCAAGGTTATTTGCAGATAACAGCATAAGAGATTGCTCCACATTTCCTGCTGAAAGGCAACAGATGCTGGAGAGGATGTGGAGAAACAGGAACATTTTTACACTGTTTGGAGTGTAAATTAGTTCAACCATTATGGAAGACAGTGGAAATTCCTCAAGGACCTAGAAATGGAAATATAACTTGACCCAGCAATCCCATTACTGGGTACATATCCAAAGCATTATAAACCATTCTATTATAAAGACGCATGCACACACATGTTCACTGCAGCACTGTTTACAATAGCAAAGACTTGGAACCAACCCAAATGTCCATCAATGATAGACTGGACAAGGAAAATGTGGCACATACACACCATGGAATACTATGCAGCCATAAGAAATGATGCATTCCTGTCCTTTGTAGGGACATGGATGAACCTGGAAACCATCATTCTCAGCAAACTGACACATGAACAGAAAATCAAACACCACATGTTCTCACTCATAGGTGGATGTTGAACAATGAGAACACATGGATACAGAGCCAAACCACATAATCTCTCTTACTGGAACCCAATATTTACTGGTGGATACTAATAAATTATTTACTGGAATGTTCAGTTTGGTAAAACAAGTTGGTGTCAGTGTTTTCTAAGGTTTTTAATTTATTCACATGGACTACAAAAACCAGTGAAACATAAAGCTTAATCTTTGAATAAGACTGCAAGTCGTGGTATTTCACTCTTATTTCAGGTGTCAATTGTTTTAGAATAAACTGGACCAAAACTTAGTGACATTACAATCATTTTACTATATGTCACAATTCTGTGAGTCCAATAGTAACAATTAAACTGAGGTCTACACAATGTCTTTGGGCTGCCATATTCAAGATGACTTCTTTTCTCATATGTCTAGTATCTTAGGGCAGCTGGAATGCCTAGGGGATAGATGAACATAATGACTCAATTTGGCCCATAGATCTAGGACCTCATTTATCACTTCTGCTTGGTTTTTCCCCAGTTGGTCTTTCAGGTAGATTTTTGGGCATTTTGCAGCACATCAGCTGAGTTCCCCAAAGTACAAAGTGGAGCTTGCTACACTGTCAGAGTGCCTGAGCTCAGAAATCCCAAATCCTGATATCTGATATATTCTATTGGTCAAAACCAGTCACAAGGATGGTATATGTTGAACAGGAGGAAAAAATAAGCTCTATCTCTTGAATTAAGTGTGCACTCAGGAAGAAGAGATATTATTGAGAAAATTCTTTAAGTTTTATTTTAAGTTCATGGGTACAAGTGCAGGTTTATTACATATGTAAACTTGTGTCTTGGGGGTTTGTTATATAGATTATTTCATCACCCAGATATTAAGCATAGTACCCATTAAGTTGGGTCTAACTGGAAAAATCTCAAATATATTTTCCAACTTGTTTCCAACTTTCTTTTAACTTGTTTTGATTACTTGAAAATCAAGTTATTTAGCTTAATATTATTAAAAAATATTTTCCAGTGCCTAATAGTACTGTATACCTATCTTATCTTTTGAGAATTTGGCATAGAAGCCAAATATTTTTAAATTAAAAACCAAAAATTAAAATGTGTGCGTGTGTATGTGTATAATTATAGCTAGTTCTATTTCTTTTGAATTTTTAAAAAAATAAAGTTTAACTGTTATAAACATTAACATTTTAATAAGGTGAAATATAGAAAATAGAAAGCCATCTTTTGAAAAATGAAAAACAATTCAACTGTTTTGATAAATCAAGAGAAATTAAATTTCCCTTCACATGTTTACTCAATATGTATTTTTCGTTCTATTATATTTTTAACACTCTTTTAAAATATTGCTTTTAATATTCTTATAATCATACAAAGATACATTTGCACAGATACATTTTGCCCTTCAAGCGTTTTCTTTCAAGATAAAGTCACTTTAGTAAGCTTAAATAAATTACTGAGCCAGAAGCATTAGGGCAACTGACCAACTGCAGTATTCTTATTGCTTTATTCAGTGAAAGTAGTTCCTATCTTTTTGTGCTTAATTCACTTTATTTCACTGGTTCACAAACCATGAAAACATTAATTTTATTCAATATTTTTCTTGGCACAATGACTGAATAACTTTCCAAGGAATGAGACATATGGGTGAGTTATATCTGGTCTAAGAAGATTCTGTCTTACTGGAACATAATTTTATAAAATTGCCAATAAGTTTGTATGCCTAAAAAAAATACAAAAATATGTCTATTATGCATAATGTCAAGGCACTTAAATCTTTATATCTCTTAAACTCAATGACAAAGAGAACATTAACAGCATTCCTTTTTATTCTGTAAGTATCTTTATGTAAGTTTTTAAATTAATGGCTTAGAGTAGACTTAATTATTGTAAGTAAAATTATTATTGTTATAAAACTTAACAAATATGAAATTTTATCCTTTGGAAAAATTGGTTCATCCACTATGTTTTGTGACTTCTATCTTAATTGACGTTGAAAGTTCTTAGGTTGTGGGTCTTTGGATTCCTTATTATAATCTTTAATATTAAAATATTTTGAAATATGATAGAATGAGCAAAAGAAGCCAGACAGTATCAAGGTGTCCAGCAGAGCAAGCACTAGAGTTGACGATGAATGGAATTCATAGACAGCATAAACTTGTCTGACAGAAAAAAAAAATTCTGTTCACTTATTTCTAATTGAAACTCACATTTCTACATGAAGATATGAAACAAATTATCAAACTGTGAGGATTAACTTCAGGTTGAAAATCCTTAAATGCTTGGGACCACAGGTATTTTGAATTGTAAAATGTTTAAACAATTTTAGAATATTCTAATATACAAAATGAGATATCTTAATGATGGGAACCAAAACTAAATATAAAATTCATTATGTTTTATATTCACCTTATATACCTGGCCTGAAGGTAATACTATACAATGTTTTAAATGATTTTGCATACGAAACAAAGCTGTGACTGTGTTTTGACTGTGACTTTTCACATGAGGTCAGGTGTGAAATATTCTACTTTTGGGTGTCATGTTGGTGCTCAATATATTTTAAATTTTGGAGCATTTTGGGTGTCATATTTTCAGATGAGGCATAATCAACTTGAATTACTTGACATCAGTATAAATCACATATTTTTCCTGTAAACCAACAGTTGTTCCAGATATCTCAAATCATAAACTAGCTACCACTTTGAAGTTACAATGGTTTTAGAATTGCTGCCATTGCTTATTATTAATGCACTAATGCGTAACACATGTATTAATATATTATCTATTGAATGCTTGTATAAGTATAAATTTCTTAAAATATGCATTTAATTTCATGAATTCACAAATCTGGTCTGAGAAAGAGGTACATAGATAAACAATGATTAAGAATTCCTCTGATTCAGCATAGTATGGCTGTTATCTGATGTTTAGCAATGCTTTCCTCTACTTTCCATTTCAGATTTCTCACTGTAACTGGTATGAATGCCTTTCCTAGTGCAATTACTCAGATTTTAACTTTTGATTTGCCTTGCCCTTGACAAACCATATTTGCTAAAATTGTTCTTTAACATGATCTGGCAGAGCAACACATCTTCTGTCAAATGTATAAGCAAAATGTATGAGGTGCATTTTCAAAATATGTCCTGACAATGAGTCTATTCATTATGTATTTTCCAGCATGGTGTATAGCCTGGAAATTCTAAAGATTAGGGTATCTACTATAAATTTTCATTCTCTATGACACGCTAGGCGTTAAGATTTTTCAGATCATCCCTGCTTCTCACCATCTTCAAGTGATATTACTTTCACCTAGGACACTATCATCTTTTTCCTCTTTATTACAATAGAAGTCAATCTGTTCTTAATACTTCCAAGCACTCTCTCTCCTCCAGGTACTTCATCACACTCAGAGACTTGCTTCTACTGCATGAATTAAATTATATCAGTACTTTGCTGATAATACTTCAATATATACCCATACCATTCACAATGAATAGTCAATATGCCAACAGTCTCTATTTATGACCTTATACAATCTTATTTTATGACTTCTTTTGGGGCAGTCTTAATTGAGTCTTCTGCCTATGGTCTCACAAAGGTAAAATCAAGGTGTTGGTCAGGCTAGGCTTTTACCCAAAGGATCTGGGAGGAATTTGTTTTAAGCCTATTCAGGGAGTTGGCAGAATTTGGTTTCTTGTGGTTGCAGGAAGGAAGACTTTACTTCCTTGTTTACTGTCAGAGTGGAGCCACTACATCTTCTAGAGAACTTTTTCCTCTTTAAGTGAGCACTGCAACATCAAATTCTCCTCATGCTTTGATGGCTTTGACTACCTTATCTTCTACTAGCCAAGGAAGAAACAAGCGAAACAAGCAAACAGAAAAAAAAAAAAAAAAGCTCCTTTGAAAGAACAGAGATTAAATTATGCTTATTAAATCCATTTCTGTTCTGAAAGTTTATCAAGCAAAGTTAACTGATTAATAAACTTAATTACATCTTAAAAATACCTTTTGCATTTAAATTAATATAATCATGGACTACATACCTCATCATATTCTCAGTTCTAGCTAGGAATTACTCCTGGAAACATTAAGGTGGCCATTTTAGAATTTTCCCTATGACAAATATAAAATACTTGGGAATAAGGATATATTTATTTTCTACTGCTATGTAAAAATATTAACAGAAATTCAACAGCTTAAAAAATGCACATTTATTATCTTGCAGTTTCCAAGGAGTTCAGCAGACGTGTCTGGATTATTTCCAAGGCTTCCATCAACATGTCCACCAGGGTAGAATTCTATTCTTGAAATGTGACTAAAGAAGGATATGTTTCAAGTTTATGTTATTGATGGTAGAATTGAATTCCTCATGGTAGCAGTAGGCTCTTATTTTCTTGTGGCTATTGACAGGAGCCCACCCTCAACTCCCAGAGCCCAGTCTCAGTTTCTTGCCTCTTATTCTCCCAAACATAGATGTTTGATTCATCAAGCTAACAAGGAAGGGTCTCCTTACATAATGGGCACTATAATATTATGTAACATAATCATGTACATATAATCTCTACATCTCACCATTTTTGTCTGATTATATTACTTAGAAGTAAGTCATGAGTTCTGCCATACAAGAAGAGGGTATTACACAAAGGCATAAATAATACTAGGTAAGAGACCATCGAGGGGGCAACTTAAGAGTGTTTTTGTGGCAGATAATTTTTGGAAAGTAAGAGTAAGAGTGGAGAGAAATATGTGTGTTAGGGTGGAAAGAGAGAAGGAGAAGTGAGAGAGAGGTCCATGTTGGTGTGGGTGGGCATAGGACTAGTGGCATTTAAATTGCATTCATGTATGTGTAAACTGATAGTGCTTATTTGTTTTAGGGTCAAATTCTAGGTCTTTTATTCTGTATCATTTTATGTAATTATTGGTTTCTCTTGCTAACATTTCCACTGATCAGGAATCAGTTCCGTATCAATAAAATATTTTTTAAAAGTGGCTGAACATTGATGGCAATATATTATTATTCTTAGTTAAAAATAGAAAATGAATCAAAAAGGACTGGATTAAATTGCCATAAAAGGTTAAGAATAGAGGTCATTTTCTTATCAAATTAAATGTTTCCATATTTCCTCACTCAAAAAGTCATTTTAGAAATGTAAACATTTCCATAAGTAAAAAAGTAAATATTATATGTAATATATACATGACTAAAACACCAAAAGCAATCCTTCACCCACTTTTTGATGGGGTTGTTTTTTTTCTTGTAAATTTGTTTTAGTTCTTTGTAGATTCTGCTTATTAGCTCTTTGTCAGATGGGTAGCTTGCAAATTTTTTTTCCCATTCTGTTGGTTGCCATTTCACTCTGATGATATGTTTCTTTCGCTGTACAGAAGCTTTGAAGTTTAATTAGATCCCGTTTGTCTAGTTTGGCTTTTGTGGCCATTGCTTTTGGTGTTTTAGTTATGAAGTACTTGCCTATGCCTATATACTGAATGGTATTGCCTAGGTTTCTTGTAGGGTTTTTATGGTGTTGGGTCTTATGTTTCAATCTTTAATCCATACAAAAAGTTAATTTTTGTAAAGGTGTAATGAAGGGGTCCAGTTTCAGCTTTCTGCACATGACTAGCCAATTTTCTCAACACCATTTATTAAACAGGGAATCCTTTCCTCATTTGCTTGTTTTTGTCAGGTTTTTCAAAGATCAGATGGTTTTAGATGTCTGGATTTACTTCTGAGGCCTCTGTTCTGTTCCACTGGTCTATATCTCTGTTTTGGTACCAGTACCGTGCTGTCTTGATTACTGTAGCCTTGTAGTATAGTTTGAAGTCAGGTAGCCAGATGCCTCCAGCATTGTTCTTTTTGCTTAGGATTGTTTTGTCTATGCTTGCTATTTTTGGGTTCCATATGAAGTTTAAGGTGGGTTTTTCCAGTTCTGTGAAGAAGGTCAATGGTAACTTGATGGGGATAGCATTGAATCTATAAATGACTTTGGGCAGTATGAACATTTTCACAATACTGATTCTTCCTAACCATGAGCATAGAATGTTTTTCCATCTGTTTGTGTCCTTTGTTATTTCCTTGAGCAGTGGTTTGTAGTTCTCCTTGAAGAGGTCCTTCACATCCCTTGTCAGTTGTATTCATAGGTATTTTATTCTCTTTGCAGGGACATGGATGAATCTGGAAACCATCATTCTCAGCAAACGGACACAAAAACAGAATACCAAACACCGCATGTTCCTATCATAAGTGGTGGTGTTGAACAATGAGAACACATGGGCACAGGGAGGGGGGCATCACACACTGGGGTCTGTAGGGGGGTGGGGCTAGGGGAGGGATAGCAGGGGGTGGGGGTATTGAGAAGGAATAATATTAGGAGAAATACCTAATGTAGGTGATGAGGGGGATGGATGCAGCAAACCACCATGGCACGTGTGTACCTATGTAAAATCGTGCACAATCCGCACATGTGACCCAGAACTTAAAGTATAAATAAATAAAAGTCCTTTCATCAAAGCATTAACTCCAGCCATGAGGGTGGAGCCATCATGGCCTAATGACCTTTTTAAAAACCTCAGCTCCCAATATCTATACATTGGAAATTAAATGTCGATGTGTGTTTTGGTAAGGAAAGACATTCAAATTATAGCAACAGATGAAGGCAACAAAGATCAAGGAAAAGACTTTGTTTCATTATTTTGCTTAAATGTGCCCTAAAACCTTACTATTCAAAATGTGAACCGTAGAATAGCAGCATAAGCATCACCCGAGAATCCCAGTACTGACCACAGACCCTTCAAATAGGAATCAATAGGTTAATAGCATCTCCAGGTGAAATTTGCATTACTCTTAACTATCCTGATGTACACAGGCCTGACACTTTAAAGAAGAGACACGTTCTGTCAACAGCTTGTGACAACTTATATTGGTGCTCACTTAGTCAATTTCATAATCCAAACTTATTCAATGTCAAACAACTTTTACAGTTAGGTAAATTGTTTCCAAAACAAACAAACAAAAATGTTTGTAAAGAGTACCTACTGCATTTGACTGATGTGAGATAAACTTGATCATTGTTGTTTAGTAAACAGTCTTTAGTTATCTTAATATTTACATCCTAAAATTCCAGTTGTTTCCAATAGATAAAACTAATGACCCAGAAAGAGACATGGCATTAAAAGCTGTCATCTGAGTGTGCATTTAGCATGCCATAAAGCAAAATAATTCTTTAACACGAGGTTGAATAAGTGGTTCTGGTTCCTCTGTGAGTAAATCTATTACACATCTGAGTAATACCTAAAGCATATTCCTGAAGAACTCTTAAGATCCCAAACCACACTATATGTCAATAAGCTATTATTAAATTGGAACCCCATGAAAACTAACATAAACCCAGAAAGAGTGACATATCATTGCACTATCATCTCGATTCTCTAGCATTGAAATATGTCATCTACAATTAAAATAAATAAAAGATATTTATATCATCTGAAATAAAAATATTTTCTATGTGAACTAAGAACATAAATACTTAAGATAATATTGTATTCAAACAGGTAAACTTGAAATGGAATAATTGTCAATAACTGTATAAGAAACATACTTTAATAATTGTATGCAACATTTTATAATATAAACATTTAAACATACATTACGAATTATGTGAAAAAAGATTTTAAGAAGTTTATAACATTTACTCAACTCTTTCTATGGAAACAATTATAATAATAAATGATACTATATTCATTTTAACTCCAGTCTTTTACTCACTTATGCTAATATTTACTGACTGTATATTTTGAAACAGGCAATATGCTATGCATCTGGGATACAATAGTAACATGAGAAAGAATTACTGCCTCCCAGAGCTTGACATTCAAGAGAAAGTATAACTAAAGTGATGAACTTTTGTTCAACTTTAGGTAGCAGAATTACATGGTGGAAAGTGAATATCGATTTAGAATTAACTATCACTCTCCATTATCATATGGAAGTATTTAATGGAAGTGGTTACTAATACTATTTTTTTAGGAAATAAACTTATTTATTATACATTAGAATGATTTAAAAGATACTTACTAATTATGAGGTCCATCCCACCCCCAAAATCCTGTAGGAATGCTCTAAAAACTTTTATGTCCACAGGTTGAAATAAAGATTCTGATTTACTGGATCTGTGGTGAGGTCCAAGATCACAAATGTCAAGCAAGTTATACCAACTTTGCTGGATTTTTCTTTTAATTGTTTGGCAAAGTTGTGTAACTGCTGAGTCAAGGTTTCTGTTTCCTTCACAGAGCCACTTTTTCCAAAAAATAAATGTTCTTGTCAGATTCTTTAAAAAAATAGTTGGATGTCTCTGTACAGTGAATGTGTTCACTGTGGTTAAGACTTAGCCTGTGGCTTTTGAGGGGCTCACTTGCTCTGGTCTCTTACTTAAGTAGAATGAATGTTCTTTGCAACTTTACTCACCAGGAAGCTGCTTTGTCAGTGCCTGAGGTTAGTACTGTGTGAACAGGTGCACACAATTCCTGTATTGGAAGAAAAAGCAGTGCTTCAGATCAAGAAGACTAAAATTGCCCAAGTCTTTCACACTTTGTTACTGAAACATTTGCCACAGTTAAAGAGGACAAAAGAAATATCAAATACCTTGACATTTTATTTATGTTTAAAATAATTCATTTTTATAAGAACCACATCTGGAAGAGCAATAAAATGTAGCTAACACCTTCACTATCAAAGCACCCTGAAAGTGCTATTGTATTGATGAAACATCTCTTATCAGAACAGACTCACAGTTTTGTAAATATGACTATATTGTTAAAGGAAGTACTTTTCTTCAGACAGCCCACATTGACTATTTGACTGAAATACATAATACAAAAATAAGTTAGCACTGTATGCTAAAAATGGACTCTTTTACATATTACTAAATTCCATTAAAAAAACTGGTACTGGAAGAATGTTAGACCAGAATAAAAATAACCAATAGAAATCTCAGCTCTTTTGTTTACTATTCATGAGATGTCATATAACTATGACATATAATTTCTGAGTATCTGCTCATTTAAAAAATTGAATATAAAGTTTTTATGTATATTTCCCTTTGAGATGATGAAGAGTACATCAAAAATAAAGGGAAAATGTTTTATAAATTGCAAATTGTTGTGTAAATTCAAAGCATCATTACTATGTGGTGTTTGACTGTGTCTGACTTATTTCACTTAGCATAATGACTACAGCATTTAAAATGGGAGAAAATAATGTCTTACCTCAACACTAGCTAATTGCAAAATGCTACACCAGGATAGATTCTAAATGTTATTGATCTACTATACAGAAAAAAATTTTAATGTGCATATGTTGCCTTCTGGAATGACATATTTTACAATAAAAGTGAAATGTTAAGCCAAATTAAGATTTTCCCTTCAAATTCATTTATTTTATTGCAGTATTTTGGCACTATCAATTCCTTAGCAATAAATTAATATTTTTATTTCCTTATAATTACATTATTACAATGGAATCTAACTCATTGCCTATACGATCTCTTAAGGAAGAATTTTTACCATTTAAAATCATTTCCTTTAGAAAAATTATGTTAATAAATGAGATCCACATATCTTCAAACTTACTATTATATAACAGACTTGTACTTTTGGACTGAATGGAATATATCTTCATTAATACATTCTGCTTTTGATTTCATGTATATTTATTTAATCTAAAAAAAAAAATCTTCCCTAAATCTACTAGATAGGCTGGACGAAATACAACAAACAATTTTTCACAGCTTTCAATAAAGCAAACCCAAGAAAACAAAAAACAAAACAAAAATATGGTTGGTATGCATAAAATAAAATGTAGATTCTCCTAAAAATGTTTGTCAAGGACAGAGTTTTAACAGCAGCGAGTATAAGGGATACAAGGCCTTATAGCCTCATAAAGTAAGAGCTGAAACAATAGTGCTTCTGCATTTGTGGACCACAAAAATATACACACTCAATGAAAAGGTAAGCTTTATAAAGTCCAACCTGGAATACATGGAAAAGATAAGTTTTTCTTAGTTTTAGCTCCAGGTAGGAGAAACTATCCTCCCAAGAGGAAAGGCTACTTTAGCCATGTTCTTAATTATATTTGAGATTTTAATTTTTATTATAACATTATAAGACAACAAATAGCTTTAAAGTGTTTTCAAGTTGGTAGCAACTGGGGCACCTGGCAGCAGCAAACACAAATTATCTCTAAAGAAAATGCCTATTAACCTAAGCCCTAAGAATTACCACTGATTAAGACCATTCAAATATATGTTTACAAACCTAAATTTCAACATAGGATAAAGAAACTATCACAAATGAATGTTAATAAAATCATTAGACAACCAAATATTTCAGATATGAAAATTTATGTATATACTATAAAATACATGTAATTTTTTAATGAAAGAATTGAAAATATGAGCAGGGAATAAGAAACAAGATATCAAAAGACAGTTTTCAAATTAACTAATAAGAATTTGTAGAAGTGAAAAATGTATTCACTGAATTTAAAAGTTCAATGGATGCTTTAATCTGAAGATTAGAAACAGCTGAGAGACAAGCAATGAATTCGAAGATATAGCTGAGCATGTATGTTAAGAGATGAAAGTCAAGGAATGAAAATTCTGAAAGCTGAGAAGAGTTAAGAGGCATAGATTATGGGCTCAATGAGAAAGTACAGTATGCTTCCAATTGACATTCTGAAAAGAGATAATACAGAAGAAAGAGGAAAGTAACAAGATTTGATTTAAAAAAAAAAAAAAAAAAAAGGCTGTGAATTTTCCCAAATTGATAGAAAGCATGCCTGTGTATTTTCAGGAATCATACTGAAACCAACAAAATAAATTTTTTAAAATCTTCACTTGGATGAATTATACTGAAAATTTAGAACACCAAAGAAGATAAAAAGAAAAAAGGTAATCTACTTGTAAGAAGCAAAGATTAAATGAATATACAAAATGATACTATAAAACATCTTCAGAAATGAATGGGGAATATTAAGAAAATCATCAGGATAGTCATCAATATTGGTCAAGGATCTATAAGAAAAGGATTTGGAAGACCTACAATGGCTAATCTGTTCCTTAAATAGTATGATGAATTGTTGGTTATCACGTAATAACTTGTTACATTTACATACGGAGTAAAACATTAAAAAATCTAAAATACTGTAATTCTAATAAAAATGTTTTAAGTCAATGGATTAGGAAAAAAGTGTACATGGAAAGAGACTTAAAGGAGTTAGTGTTTGATCCTCAAAATTAGTATCAACTTTCAATTCCTGAGGCTTTACAATTTGCTAAGCCTTCTTCAAAGAAGCATAAATCCATTAACTCCATTAGACCTTACACTTACTCAATGGATTATATAATTTTATTTTTCCATTTTACTGATGAGGAAAATAAAACACAAACCAATTGTCCACAATTAGGTTTGACTTTTGGCTAAGTATTCACTCAGAAAGCTATATTTTAGAATATCAGGAAATCAATCTGTCAGAGTTAGAGAACACTAAAACTATGAGCACATCAAAATTACAGCTTTAAAATTCTTAGCTAATTAAAATATGCTCTATTTCTTCTAATTCTTTTTATAAATGTTTTAATATGCAAAAAATTATTCTAAATGCTATAATTTTCATTTATCAAGACCTCAAAACATTGAATTTATATTCCTAAACCTAGGTATATGCAAAGATTTTTATATATACTATACTTTACAAACTATATTTTATTCAGACATCCTTGTAAAGCTATTTTATTGTGATGTAGTTCTAAAAATTATGATATAATTAGCTTTGTACATTTATACCTTCGGCACATGACAGGATTTCCGCATATGACAAGAAAAATTTTATTATATTAAGTAGCAGTGACTTCTTGAATAAACATTCAAGTAGGTGAATTCTTTCATAGAAATTAGAAATGGTAAAGCTTGATAAGATTACTTTAAGTTAATGCATCTTCTTATTCCTTCCGTACTTCTATGAAAATTAATACCTGAAATAACTACCTTTAATGAAAATCAACCCAGAATATGAATAACATGGGAAATGATCTGTTTCTAGTTAATCACCCTTAAATAAGATATTTTACCATTTGTAAATATGAGGATAAATACATACATTTATAAGAAAATTCCTAGCTTAGACTGTCAAATTTTAAGTTACATTTTTATATAACATTCTCATGTCTTGTACAGTATGTTCACTAAACAGACTATGTCAAATGAGATAATGCAAGCTGTGGAAAAAAAAGTGACTTAATCTTGGATGCTAATCCATCTTACTGACTTCGGATTAACTCCAGTTCCCTGAATGCCTCCAGATTTCTACTTTATTTGCTGTCCTTAGCATAAGAACATCTCAACCTTGGTGTTACTGCACAAATTATCGGCATACAGTATTCTTACCTGTAGTGGAGGGTTGTCTTTAATTGCCTGGCACAGAGCACATGCCTTTTGCAGTGGTATATAAGCCCTGAGTCTGGGGAGTAACAGTTTGGAGATCTGCCTATCTTACCGCCACCTAAAACCATGCTTCTATCAGTAAGTTCCCCTAGTAAACAAACTGGATTTCTCTGCCTCGTTCTTCAGTTCATCATGTCTTTCTGCATTTGCAGGTTGTTTTGTAAATATGACCTTTTCCCAGACCACATGTAAAAATATATAAAAGTATATATTTACTTCATTAGTATCAAATATTATTATTGTTACTACTACTTTTATTAAGCTACATGTTTCCTTAATTTTACAGAGTGGCAGAGGCCATATATAATAGAAAATGTGTGAGTTATTCTCCAGTCTTTGAACCAACATTCTGTTCAAATCATGTTTTGCATAGAAAAAAAACACTACATTTCAAACTTAGTGTAACATTATGTCAAGAGCATTTCATCTTTTCACTGAAATCTGAAATAAAGATTATGGATGCCACCAATATTTGTAATTATCTCCTATTTTTTTCTTAAAAAAATGACAAAAGAATAATAATATGAAGGAAAATGGGCCCCAGCTTGTTATTTCCAGTTTAAAATATGAGAAGTGATCAAAAATTGGAAATCTTCATAGCATTTAGAATAAATATAGAATTTTGATAGTTATCAGTTAACTGGGATAGTAAAGAAATATGAACAACACTATGACATTTATAACTTAGTTGAAATGAACTAATTCTTTGAAAAACACAAACTTCCAAAACTCACAAAAGAGAAAACAGATCATCTAAGTAGTCCTATTTTAAAGGATTTGAATCAGTAATTAATAATCTATCTTACAAAAGAAAGACGAAGGCTCTAAAGATTTTACCAGTAAATTCTACCAAACATTTAAAAATGAATAGTATAAATTCTCCACAAACTCGTCCATAAAACAGAAGCAGAAAGAATGCTTCCTAATTATCCTGATGTCACAATCAGATAAAAACATTACAGGAAAGAGAAACTATACATCATTCTCTTTCATGAATGTAGATATAATAATGTTCAACAAAAATATTTCAGTATAGTTCAACATTATAAAATCTATCAAAGTAATTCATCCTATCAACAGGCTAAAAAGGAAAAATCATGTATCAGTTGATGTACACAATAAAAAGATACTTATCAAAATGCAACACCATGTCATGATAAAACTGTTCAAACTAGAACAAAGGGGGACTTTCTCAACTCTATAAAGAACATCTACAAACAACTTACTGCTAACATTATACTGAATGGTAGTACACTTGACATTTTCCTTGTAAGATCTGGAACAAGAAAATGATGTTCTCTCACCACTTTTATTAAACATTCCATTGGAAATCTTAGCTAATGCAACAAGACAAGAAAAAGATGAAAATGATAAGGGGGAGGGGAAATGGTCTTTGTTTGCAGATGATATGATTATCTACATAGAAAATTCCAAAGAACGAGCAACAACACCTGTAATGACTTAAGCGAGTATAATGATGCCACACAATACATAGTGTTATGAATGGAAATGTGCCCTCCCAAAAGATCTGTAGAAATTCTAACTGAGGTACCTGTGTATGTAAATATTTGAAAAGAGGGTTTTTTTTTCAGAAGTGGCAAACAAAAGGTGCAGTCATTAGGGTGGACCTTAACATAATATGACTGGTGTCCTTATAAGAAGGAAAAATGTGAACAGACACAAAAAGGAAGAACATGATATGACAACGGAGGCAGAGATTAGAATAATGCAGCTGCAAGCCAAGGAAGGCCAAGGATAGAAAGCCAACATCTGCAGTTAAGAAGAAGCAAGGAAGAATTCTACATAGAAGGAGCATGGTCCTACCAAAACATGAAATGTTTACTTTCAGCTTGCAGACTGTAAAGGAGCACATTTCTATTGTTTTGAACACTTAGCTTGCAGGACTTTGTTATGGTGGCCTTAGGAAATGTATGCACATGGTTTTAATAAAAAACTCAATTATTTTTCTCTATAACAGCAATCAATACATCAGGCAAAATATGTGCAAGACTTATATTAAAAGACCTACAAAACCCTGATGAAAGAAATCAAAGATAAATTGAACAAAAAGTGATAGCCCATGCTGTGAATTTGTTAAGAGCCAATATTTCCAACTGGATCTTTAGATTCAATGTAATCCTTACAAAATTTCATTGAACTGTTTTGTACATATCCACAAACTGGTTAGAAGTTTGTATATAAAGGCTGAAAATCTAGAAGAGCTAACACAATAATGCCGAAGAACAAAAGAAGGGGATTGACACTCTTGATTCAAGATTTACGCTAAAGCTACAACAATCAAGACAGCATAATATTAGAAAAAGGATACAGGTTGAAATTAGCTGACCAGATTAGAGAGGTCAAACATTGACCCATCCAAATATAGTAAGCTGATCTTTGATAGGAGTAAAGACAACTGAATAGAGAAAGGATAGTCTTCTCACCAGTCGGTACAGGAACATTTCGCCATCCATATATAAAAGAAAAATCAGCCTGGACACATACATTACACATTTCAGATGAATTAACTCAAACTAGATCAGAGACATAAATGTAAGCATACAAAACTCAAAATCTCCTAGGAGCATCATAGGAACAAATCTAGCTGACCTTATATTTGTCAATGTGTTTTTAGATACAATACCAAAAGCATGGTCCAAGAAAAACAATCAGATGAGGTGAACTTTATTAAAATTAAAACTTCTGTAAAAAACACTGTGAGAAGAATGAAATGACAACCCAGGTATGGTGATACATGCCTGTTGATTCAGCTACTTTGGAGGCTGAGTCAGGAGGATCACTTGAGCCCAGGAATTTGAGACCAGCTTGGGCAATATAGGGAAACCTCACCTCTAAGAGAGACAGAGAAAAGAAAAAAAAAATGACAAGACAGAGCTCAGATAAAATATTTGCCAAAGGACATACCTGATAAATAACTTTGTATCCAACAGTAAAAACCTAACAGCCCAATTTAAAAATAGGTAAAAGTGGGGAGGCTGTGCATGTGTGTGGACAGGGGCTTTTTATCAGAGCTCTCTGTACTTTCCATTCATTTTTGTGTGTGTGTGAATCTAAAACTGCTTCAATAGTTTAAAATGAGCAAAATGTCTAAACAAACACCACATCAAAGAAAATATAATTGGGAAATAAGCATATGAAGATATTTTCAACATCATTTGTCATTACGGAATCACAAATTATAACAAAAATGTGACACCACTATATACATTTTAGGATGGCTAAACAGAAACAAAAACAAACTGGCAATACCAGCTGCAAATGAGAACGTGGAAAAAACAGAATCCTTCCTCGTTGCTGGTGGTGATGCAGAACAGTACAACAATGGAAGATAATTTGGCAGTTTCTTACTAAAGTACACATGGTTTTACCATATGATCCAGTATTGTGCTTCTCCATATTTACTAGCTCATTTGAAAAATGTCCAAAAACCTGCACTTGTATGTTTATAACAGATTTATTTATGAGCAACAAAAATGACTAGAAGCAACAAACACTTTCTTCAATAAGTGAAAGTAAAAACAAAGCCTGGTACCCCAATGCAATGGAATATTATTCAGAGATAAAAAGAAATAAACTATCAAGCACAAAATTATATGAAAGCATTTTAAATTTATGTAGCAAAATGAAAAAAGCCAGTGTGAATAGGTTGTGTACTGTGTGATTCTAATTATACTTCATTCTAGAAAATGCAAACTATAGAGACACAAAAAGATGAGCGGCTGTCAAGGGTTTGGGGGAGGGAGAGGATTAAATATGGGAAATGAAATATTTAGGGTAGTGATTCTATTATGTATGACACTTTAATTGTGGATATGTGACACTATGCCTGTGTCAAAACACACTGAGATTTAAAGCACATAGTGAACTTTAATGCATGAAAATTATGAACATTTTACAAGGTTGGAAAATCACAAGATTGAATGTAATATATGTAATCTGACTCAACTGCAAATGTATAAAACAACTTCACTGAAAGAGGTAGGAGAAAAAGGTGCTGACCTCGAAATAACTTTGGAAATGAGTGGAGGTCCATAAAACTAATGGCAAGAAATTGTACATAACCACTGAACCTTCGTTGTTAAAGTTTTATTCTATGGTGATACAAGTTAAAAATTCTGCTACTACTATTTGTGTATACTGAAATTCAATCTTTGTATACTGAAATCGAACCACCAAGTAGACAGATGGCAATGGTGGGAGCCAGATTTCTCACTGTTGGAATGAGAATTTATAGATAAACAGGGTAAAGTGCCAATAATGATCCATATAGTAATAGATTAGAATTAGAAACTTCAGTATGAACAGGTATTTACTTAATATACACATGGATGGTTACCTATATAAATATTTGTAGAGATGTATAAAGCTGTTGCATATATTTCTTGTTCTAACAACTAAGAGAGATCAGAAGCAGGATACCTGAGTAGCAATAAATATATTGATACCTAACCTGTTCTTGATTTCCAATATCATTCTTTAGTAAAAGGAACCAAGGAACCAAGTATCTTTGGAGAAATGACTGACTTTAATCCTTGTACAGAAAAGTTTCAAGGTGAACCAGAAGTATTTTGCAGTGTCAGAAATTAAGGAAATGTAAAAAAGAAAATCTCCATGCAACTATGGAGCATGGAGGAAAAACAAACAAAAACAAAAACAAGCAATCAAACAAAAAACCACAGGCGCCAACTAAAAGAGCTCCTAGTGGCCAAATCTGGAAAGATTTGAGTAACAAAAAATAAAGCAATATTGGATTCTAAACTAAAAAGCAAAATACACATCCATGAATTCATGCTGTAATCAATTAAAGATTGGATAAATAAATACATAGATGCAGGGGAGAAAATTTTCCATGCAGAAAATTTCCAAATTATTTATGTGGATACCTTGTCCTCAAAGAGGTGAAGTGTGACTCCTCACCAATTAAGTGTGGGCTGTGTTTAATGACTTTCAAAAAATGCAATATGAAAAGTTGGAGAAAATATAACTTTACAGTGAATAAACCTGATAAACCTTATTGAAAGCAAGTGATAATAAATCATCTTCAACTATGATAAGTGATGTAGATACAATATAACATTGATAGGATCTCAGTAAAATGGTACTTTACTTTGTGATTTTTCTCCCAAATATCCAGAACCCTGGTCTCATCATCAGAAAAACTTCAGACAAATGCTAATGTGGGACATTCTAATTATTTGACAAGCGCTCTTCAAAACTCTCATGGTTATCAGAAACAGCCAAAGTCTGAGAAAATACTGCAGAGAAATAGAGCCTAAAAAGACAAGACAACTCAATGCATTGTGGTATCCTGAAAAAGAAAAGGAGATGAGGTAAAAACTAAGAAAATCCAAATTAAGGGTATCCTTTATTCAATAATCATTTGTCAATATTGGTGCAATAATTGTAACAAGTATACTGTATCAAGGTAAGATATTAATAAAAGGGAACACTAAATGTGTATATAAGAACCCTCTGTATTATATTGGAAATAACATGTGAATCAAAAACTATTAAAAATGTATTAACATTATTTCTTAGAAGTTAAAATGTCTTTAATTTATGTGGATTATAGGAGACATTTCTACATTCTAGTTTTACTGGGTGATAAGGTGCTTAATAAGTAGCAGTATCTAGCCTGCTTTCTCTTCTGTGATTGAAATAACCATGAAAAGAAGCAAATCTCTGACAGAAATCTAGTTTCAAGCAAAGTGTAACATTAGAGAAGTATAGCTAAACATATTCAATTAATCAAGAATATAGAGCAGAAGGTAGAGATCTAATAGAGTAAGCAATTAGAAAACAAGTTATAAAATGGCTTACAAAACCATATCATATCAATAGTCACATTAACCATTAATGGACCAAACACTAACAAGCAGATTGTCATCTAATTTTACCAATTTCTAGTTAGTATATAGCAGATAAATGTAAATGTATTGAATACTGTCTTTAATTTTTACTATGGCTTATTTATAAATACTTAATCAGAGATCAAAAACAAGCCTGCCTTTGAAAGTTGTACATCATATACCAGCATATTCATGCACAAACTAGCTAAAATGTATTTGATGAGATTTTAAAACACAGGGTTGCACATCAAAGTTGCAAATTTCCGACCAAAATTTTTGCAAAATCTCACCACTATCATTAAAGTTGTTATTTAAGAATAAACATAATGTAGGGCTATATTTGGTAATCATTTTTAAATATATAATATTTCAACCACATATATAAGCCTAGTTCAACAAACATAATTTTATACAAATAGTTTAATTAAAATCTGACTACCTTCTAGTATATTTATTTTCATTAATTCAGACCCAGAGATTGTTAATAATATATACAATTTCAACTGAACATATACATTTATTCCCCATTTGCAGATCAATCTAAAAATAGATACAATGTTTAGTTTTTGAATTAGAATGATTTATGAAGCATGCACTGGAAATATGCTTGCATCATGGAGGGGTGTGTGTGTGTGTGTGTGTGTGTGTGTTTGGGTTACGGATTTGGCTCAAGATATTTTAAATGGTTCGGGTCATTCATGCAGATGTTTAAAAAAGTTTTATTTTTTTATTTTTTCAAATTAAAAGTGGCAGAGCCAGTCAGCCTTGAAATGATTGACAATTTCCACTATGAACTGTAATGAAATACATTTGAGGAAAGTTCTTTAATTTTCTTTAATGAGGCCACAAATTGAAGCTATTATATGCAAAGTAATTAGTAGTGATATTTAAAATATTAATTTTTAGAATTTGGGTTATACATTTAATAAATTTTTAGTATTTAACTTCTGACATTTGAGCTATGTCTAATTTTAAAATTTATTTTAGAATAAAATAGGTAGATTAAAAATAAAAATACTGTTTTTCATATTATAATGTTTTGATACGATAAACTTGTTCATTTATGAGATTTTGACATTATGTGAAAAATATATATTAGCTTAATAGAAGAAAAATTGACTTTATTTTTCTTAATTTTATATTCTTAAACTCTGGAGAAATAGAGGCAACATGGAACTTAAGAGTGAATCAAATTTATACTGCAAATTTCAGTTATTTTATTCCTTTGGGTTGTTAAATTTTGATTAGCAATTATGCTTAGTTCTTCAAATTTAATTAAGCAATGGTATATTTCAACCCATGGATTTCATCAGTGACCTCTTTATTCAGAAGTTGCCTGATAAGATTTGCTGAAATATTGTGACTACACTGAGAAACAAAAAACAAAATCTGCCAATTAAAAAAAAAAAAAAGCAGCACCAAATTCATCTCTGAGGACCTCAGATGTCATAGTGTATCTGTATGAAGACATCTGGCAAATTAGGAAATGTGAATTGAAAAGACATGAGTCAGCCAGAGTATTTCAGAATTTTTTTTAGTTATCTTTGAATGGATCATCTTGCCTCTAAACATAAACATCTAGAATAAAGCTACTGCAATTCATATTTATTGATGAAAACACTCATATTTAGAAAGATAGTATATTAACAGAATTAAACATTGCAATGTTCAAAATTGAGGCTCAAACATTATTGGTTTGCCTTTTGATGATACCTAAGGGGGCATCTCTGAAATGATATGTAAAAGGTCCATGGGACATAAGACTGAACTTAGCATACAAACTGTAATTTTTATTTTTTTAATTTTAATAATTTGATTGAAATTTTTATTGCAACAAAATAGCTATTTTCCCTTGTTTTATAATTTTTTTTTCTTATTGTAACATAATTGTCTAGAAAGTTTTGAATGCTAAATGTTTTTTAAAAAATAAGTACTCAAATATTCTTAAATGTTTTCTGAAAATTATGGATAATTTTTAAAACCTTTCCCCTAATGATAGTGTTTTCTCATTAAATTTTTTATTTTATGACTATCTAGATACCATAGTTTCAGATTCTGATATGGTTATTCCACCTGTATAGTACAATGAGTTTAACCCTCTTCCACTAACAAGTTCATAAAAGCAAAGATAGTAAATATTCAACCCTGAGGTACTTGGCAGAGGAAGGAGCATCACTGAAACTCTTTTAGAACAGAGAATTCTGAATCCCTCAAATGTCAGGATTCATGTGAAACATGTCTCATGTTATTACATTCCACTGTTTTGGCATACAGCTAGCATTTCTTCAATTTTTTTTTCTGAAATTGACAAATAAGAGGCTCCAATTTTATTTTGTGGTTTTTGATACTTCAGAGTATAAAACCCTGTATTATATAAAGCCCACTTTTTGATGTAAAACCTAGAGGATACAGATCATAACCTTCCTACAAATAACCGTAAGTACAAATATTAAAAGAAAATATTTAAAAGAAATAGAAAATATTAAATAGAAAATATTAAAAGAATAGAAAATATTAAAAGAAAAAAGAAAGCAGATGGTGAAAGGCAGAATTCTAAGATGGTTCTCAAATTTCTGCTCCCAAAATATACATCATTTATGATTTCTTCCCCTTAAATGTGAGTAGAATCCCTGAGTATGATGAAATGTCATTCCTATGTTTATGGTGTGCTGTATAGCAGAAATATTTTACAAATGTAGTTAAGGTTTCTAATCAAAGAGAGATTATCCTAGCTGGGTCTGATTAAATCAGGCAAGACCTTTGAAATAGGGCCTAGGCTGGGCTCATGGCTCATGCCTGTAATCTCAGCACTTTGCAGGCTGAGGCAGGAGGATTGCTTGACCTCAGGAGTTCAGTGTCAGCCTGGGAAACATGGAGAAACCCTGTCTCTACAAAAAAGGCAAAAATTAGCCGGGAGTGGTTGCACGTGCTCGTAGTTCCAGCTTCCCGAGGAACTGAGGTGGATGGAGTGCTTGATCCTGGGAGTCTGAAGCTGCATGGAGGTGTGTTTGCACAACTTCACTCCAGCCTAGGTGACAAAGTGAGACCCCATCTCAAAAAGTAAATAAATAAATGAAGTGAAATACAGTAAGGACTGAATGTAAAAAACTGGAAGCAACAGACTTCTTTCCCCATTCTTGTATCTCCTACTGTTAATATCACTCTCTCACTTTCTGCTAGCCTTGAAAAGACACACCACAATGCATTCTATAACTGAAAGGAAACAGATTTTGTGACCAACCACGAGGCAGAATGAGTACCGTAAGCTTCAGATGAGACCACAGTTACCACGGACACTTTAATTGCAGCCTTGTGAGACCCTGAGCAGAAGACATAGCTAAACCATACCTGATATCCTGACCCACACATATATTGAGAGAATGGATATGTCTTGTTTTAGTCTATAATTTTGTGATAATATTTACGAAGTGATAGAAAACAAATACACAGGCATTCAGCACACTGAAAAACTTTGAAAGCATCATCATAAATCAGACTTACCTATCTCCATGAATTTCTTTCCTCTCACTCTTTCCAGGAAGCTTTGTCCAGAATAGTGTGTTGTTGTATTGTACAGTGTATTTTAAATTTATTCTACAGAACTTTAGGAAATAATGGAAGAATGTTACAGGTGGAAGTTCTTTGAGTTACCCTCAGTTACCAGCGATAAAGCCGTACAGGTCTGTGGCAACTTCAGTTCTTGCCCGCTCAGAAGAAAAAATTCAACTGAGGGACATAAAGCAGGCAAGTATCACAGCAGGAATGGATATTTATTTTAAAAGGCTTTAGAAAGGAAAATTCACTTGGTAGAGACCCAGCTGTGATGTGAAGGCCAAAGGCCATGATTGACCTTGAGGCTTTAAGGCCTCCTGCTTTCCCATGATTCTTAAAGTGGGCTGCCTGCATGTGCAGGCCCGTTCTTACCCTTGGAAGCTGAGCACACACAGTGTGTTCAGGAAGCTGTACGGACACCCATGTGAGGATTGCTTTTCTTTTCTGGAGGAGTGCCCCCAGAAGTGCATTTTGTCCACCATTTTATCTCTTAAAGCACGTGGACAGGAGGTTGCTTCTTCCTGGCATCTGCATTTAATTAACCTTTATCGTTTACAGCTGTGACTCATCAGAAGCTTGTCTCTCCCTGGCACCCTCACACCAGCTGTGAATTACTAATTTTAGAGAAGCAGTGTTATAAATGTTGAACCATCACCTGACGTTCCTAATGGATGGGGGAGAGGGGGGGAAGGCCCTCTTCTCTCCCACTCAAGCCTATCTAACTACTCTTAACAAGAAGTTTGACTGAAAGGCATAGCACAGTTCCAGTGGTTGGTTCAGCATTTGGGGAATTTGTTCTCTCATATACTTCAGGTAAAACAAGTCTGTTTATTTATTCTATTATTTCACAAACAATTTTTGATAAAGCAATTTTACTACTAATCATTAACCAATACACTGTTTACAGGTACTTTTAATATAAAAGCAAGCTCCTTTTTATGTTAATATTTTCCTGCCCTAAACAAATTGCCTGTTTTACTGTATTACTGGTTTTTTTATTTCAATCTGTGAAACAGATATATGTCTCAGTTTTTGTGTTTAAATAATTCCAAATGATAATGTCTTTAGTTGAATTTCAAAAAATAGGCAAGAAAGTTAGAAATAAATTAAATAATTTAGATTACCATTGAAGACCATACTTATTTTAGGAACATTGTTGACTTCTAAGATGTAAAGTGTAATTATAAGTAATTTTTTTCTCTCTTCTTGGTAACCTAAAACACATAGTTTAAAGCTGTATTGCCAAATTGTTACGGAAATCATAAATAACATGTTGTATATCATGGTACAAATAATGTATTTAAAAATAGTTTTATTTTTGTCTCCTACAGTTCCTTTAATATGCAATAGAGTATTCTTTTTTTCCCTTGCCATTAAATAAAAATTCCATATGACTCAAGGGTTTTTCTGATTATTCCTTGGAAAGAAAATTTCACGTTCACTTTAAACTGGAAAAACATAGTCTGGGTTATGAAATTAGAATGCCCATCCAAATATATTTATTCAGAAATTCAGTCATAATTTCTTTAAAATGATACTTATTCCTGCCTTCTCTCACCACCAGCAAGGGCTTGACAGCAGATCCTTGTCTAGTCCTGACGTAGGAGGTTTTGTCCCTCTTCCCACGTTCTTCCTCACTATTTCCTTCTCCCATAGCTACTATAAGAGAACTTACAAAATTTAAGGATAGGGAAGGTAGCGGAAAGGTCAGCTCCTCTTTCACCCCTGCCGTCATGAGGTGAGGTTGCTCCCTGGTGAGTATTTCCATGGCTTTTTACAGCCTGCCCTTTCCATGCGTGACTCTTATGATGGGCAGTACTTGCCTTCAGGTGGCAGTTTCTGTCCTCGTTTCAATTTTTAATTATTTTCAGGCATTCTAACCCATGTTAACTCTCACTGTTTTAGTGTAGTATTTATCAAGTAAATCTTTTTAAGTAGAGTGCATTTTAAATTATCCCTGTCTAACATTGCTCCCTGGAGTCAAAGTCTGGTCCCAGGATTTCATGGGTCTTTTACAGTCATGGAAGGGTTTGCCATTATTTACAAAGAAGCACCAGCTCTCACTCAGAGTCTCTCTCTTTCAGCCTATCCTTTCCTCTCATCTGTTCCATCTTACGAATAACCACAAACTACTCTATGTTAGCTCAGCTATTCAATAAACACTCTCAATTTAACACTCTGTTATATATTTTGATTCTTCTGTTTTCTATCCAAAAAAGGGGGGAATACAAGAGAGTTTGATGTCATTTGCACTTGTTTGTAGCAGAAAAAAAAAGTTTTTGCTCATACTTACCATCACTAGATTTGACTGAAAGAAACAGATGAATAAAATATAGCGTTACTTGCTGTATTACAGACTTAGGGGTGAATATTTCTTATATATTTATATTATTCAACCTACGTACAATGTTTATGCATTATACTTATATCAGAAATCAACACAAACACAATGTTTATTTTTTAAAATGCAAGCACATTTAAAGTGAAGGAGATTTCTGATTACACCTTTCAAGGCTTCTGTTACTGTTATTTCCATTTTTTGCTGGGTTATCACCTCAATCTCACAAATGCTGTCCTTATAAGACTTGGACGTGAACCTAGGTCACAGGAGACACCATTCCAAGTCTCAGTTTCTTTTGAAGACTGTTCATCCTAATATGAAGTCAGACACACACTGGTGTCATACCTCCCTGCTTCTTTGTCCTGTCACTGAAGTTATAATGCTTGTAGGCTTCAGAGATAAGTCTTCTTTCAACTTGTAGTTTCATTTTCTGAACATGGTAAATATGCCTAGCTAACTACATTTGTTAAGGTTGGTATTTTAAAATGTCACCGGACCTTCAAAGTGTAAAGGATCTTCCACAGTGAACAGAAATAGACAAAAAAAAAGGAGATTTGTTTCTGACCAATTTCTATGGTTAGTTATCTCACAAAATACAGGATTCAAGACAGTGCTTGCCTCTTTAAAAGTTATCTCTGGTAAGAGTGGTAAGAATGAAAGGCCAGAATTCTAAGTTTTTAATATTTGGCAAGCACACATCTCTAAAGATTTTCTCAATTATAAAAATGAAATTTTGGCATTAACTTAGCCTTATAAATATGTATCCAAGACAGAAAAATATCTTGAAATTTATAATTGTTCATAAAACTTTGAAACTTTATAATTGGTCATAAAAATAAACAAATATAAACTCTTGGATAAGATAGTGAAAACTAGTATAATTTAATGTAGCTGCTTCACTAAATGATCTGCATGTGAAAAGCTTCCAACAATATTACTTAAAGCAATTGTACAAATGGAAACAAAAAATGATGTTTTTTTAGAATTTTCTACTCAAATTTTTCTTCTTAACAAATAAAATGGCTTCATAGAAGTCTATCAAGATTTCAACATTAATCTAATTACCCCTCCTTTCAGAATTATTTTTTAAATCTCTGCTGTCACCAGATGTCAGCTTTTCCTTATAACACTGTACCATATGCATATGTATATGTACCCAGATCATACATGTATGCATATAGGTACAATGTATATGTACTGATATGGTTTGGCTCTGTGTCTCTACCCAAATCTCACCTTGAATTGTAATAATCCCCATGTGTCAAGAGTGGGACCAGGGGTGAGAATTGAATCATGGGGGTGGTTTCCCCCATGCTGCTCTTGTGATATTGAGTTCTCACAAGATCTGATGGTTTTATAAGGGGCTTCTTCCTTTGCTCTTCAAACACACTCTGTTGCCTGCTGCCATGTAATATGTGCCTGCTTTCCCTTCAGCCATGATTGTAAGTTTCCTGAGGCCTCCACAGCCATGTGGAACTGTGAGTCAATTAAACCTTTTTCCTTTATAAGTTACCCAGTCTCAGGTATGTCTTTATTAGCAGAACAAGAACAGACTAATACATGTACATACAGGTACATATGTATAAATATATGTATTATTATAATATATGTATCTCTTGTGCTAGATAAGATTTTATATGACAGTGTTTATGTTTATTCATATTCTTATTTTACAGAGATTGCTATGATGCTTTCTTATAAACAATTATTTTCACAGTGGGATATTATTCTATTATGTATCCACTGGGGAGAATATGGCATATAAAACCAGATAAGATGATGTTATGCATAATGTGTAAGTTTCTTTGGATGTACTCATTGAACATCAGAATCTCAATAGCATTAACTAGATTTAATCAAAACAGCTATTTTTATAATCTAAAGTTTGATTTTATTCCTATATTACAAGTATACAAAAACGAAAAATTTACTGATAATTTATAGAATAAATGTGATAGTGGAAAATAAGCATGTAGTAAAAGCAATGCTTTGATCTTTTTGACACAAAAGTAAATCTTTAATTGTCAACTGAGATGAAAATACTCTCTATATGTGGTTTAGATCTGTTTCACAATTGACCTCACCACGTCTTATCTCCCCCAGTCTTATTAACAATGCTGAAACAGGGTCCAGGAAAGAGTCATTTTTAAAATAAATATTGTTGAATGAAATATATAGACACTACTAAATAATGGAGATGTAATTTATATTTCTTTTTTAAATTGCACAGAAATACTCTCAGATGCTTTAAAATTTTAGCTTTACCCACCCCCAGTTCTCCATCAGTCTCTGAAGGTCAATAGAGCACTGAAATGTTTGCTTTTACAATGACATTAATTAGAATTGATCAAGCAAGAAAATATTAACTATTATAAGTCTAATAAAGAATAAAATAATATAAGTAGTCTGGAAGTAACATTATATATGGTGATCTGAAAACAATCTTGATATTATCATGGATCAGGTAAACAAAAACAAACCAACAAGAACAAGAGCAAAAACTACCTCATGTAGAGACTATAAATTGGAAAGGGAAGGGTAGAGAATAATGTCAGAAATAGAGGCCTATGCCAAACACACAAAACTTTTACATCAAGATAAAGATTTTGGATTTTATTATAAATGCATTAAAAAACCACTAGGTGGTTTTAATGTGTTTATTTTTCTTTGTCTTTTGAGATGGAGTCTAGCTCTGTTGCCCAGGCTGGAGTGCAATGGTGCGATCTTGGCTCACTGCAACCTCCATCTCCCGGGTTCAAGATGTATTATATTTGATAACACAGTTTCATTTGCTATGATAATAGTAGTTATGTTCTTGGACACATAAAATTATCCAGAAAAACATTATAGAAAGGATTCAATAATTTAGTATATAATTTTAACATCAAAAGACCACAGTTGCATGTAGAAATGGAGAAGAGTAATAGCTGTCACATTCTAATGTAAAACTGAGATGCATATGGGGTCAGGCAGTGTCATTATTTATCATAGCACATCCAATTGAATAAAAAGACTGCTGAGATTATTCTACCATGTCCATTACATAGTCAAAAGGGGCTATCTCAGGCTGGAGAATAATTAAGCCTAGATTGGTTAGGCATTGCATTTCAACAAAGGCTCATTATCAATCCAATAGCTGTTCTTTCTAAAGGGACATGTCTCACAGTGAGACCCCAAGTTCAGAACTCCAAAGTGAGTTATCTACAGCTGCTTCCATTTTTCTTGGTTCCAAGCAAAAGAGAAGTTGAATTGCAAGACTGACAGACTTTAGGGACTGCAGAGACTGGAGGCACTTGTATTAAATCCAAACTGCTGGTTGTAAAGGGCAGAGGAGTTTGTCTCACTTGTGTAATTACAACTTTCCCCTATTGCTTTATTGGGATAGTTTACTCTGGAGCTTATGAGATGGAAAATAACAAGCAAATAGCATAACACTTCAATTCCTAACATACATTCAAAGACAGAAGCAATGAAACACTACAATAAAGCATTTAATTATGTTTTTCTCCACAAGTTTTGCTCAAAGCCATTATTTTATTGTTTTAGAGATAAACTCACAGCTGCCACAAGATCCTGAGATCCTATTATTTCCTAGCTAGAAAATTTGTAATGTGAAAGTGGAATTGAAGTGGCAAAAGCTCTCTAAGTGATCACTTAAGCAACAATAGAGTGAGCATGCTTCTACACTCTCTTGGGCACACATGCTCTCTCTTTCTTTCTCTCCTTTTTGACTACTTGACTCAGAGTTTTTATCCTTGTGCATTTGGAGTAACCAGAGCCCAAGGGATCATTTACTGTGGCCCCTCAACTCTACCATGGTTCCATCCTACATTTCTTGGCACATTTACCCACCTCTGTACCCACAATCTATAAGAGAATGGGCATTTTTGTGCCAGTATCCAAAAGAGCCATAACAATTAAAATCTTTCTTTCCTTGAAATTTCCAAATGTGAGCTGTAATATCCATAATGGGACCTTGAACTCACCTTTAATTTTTAAAGTAGTGAATTCCTTGGTAGAAGAGTAGCAAGAGATCAGGTGAGCATGGAAAAACTTACATCTCCGTTAGTGAATGAGACACATTTCCTTTCAGGTTCAAAAATAGCAGCTGAGCTTCCCAAAACCATGTTCCAGCTATAGTAGTAACTAAATAGTCTTTTACTTATCATTGGAGGAGAAAGTGCAAACCAGCAGCAATAATTATGCTCCTTGTATTAATCCTACTTCCAACATAACAACCATCTTTTCAATTCATCCTTAAAGAAAAAGAAGGAAGAGAACCATATATTACCCATTGGCTAAACAATTTAGTCAGTATGCTTGCTACCAATATCTACTAGCTAACAGGGCTCCTGCTTTTTTTTTCCAGCTAATCATGTTTATGACAGGATTCCACCTTCTTTACTTAAATTGATATATTTATATTTATATTTATTTATTTAAATCTAACAGTAAAAAAGTTTATGAATCAGAGGTTAAAAAATATTATTTACTTATAGAATATCTTAACACAGGTTCTGGATGTTTCATTTCTACAGAAGTAACCTGCACATGTAGAAGGCATCTGCAGTACTAGAGAGGAGCTCCAAACTTACAAAATCTCCAAACTTATCTAGGGCAATTTGTACATATTTTTTCTCTTTCTTGAGAAAGAATAGAAAGCTTTGTTCTCTAATGTAAACAAATCCCCTCTGGGAAGTGTACAAAAAGGTCTCTAAGTTGCTTCAACTCTTTAAAATGTAAATGAATGGGTCAGAAATTCATCACCTGTTGTTATGTAAATGAACGGCTCTAGAGATGATGAATTTATAAATTTCCCTAGGGTTTTAATCTTTAATTTCCACGACTTATTTGCCTCTTCCTCATTTTTTGTTAAACTTGGGTTGCCAGTACATTTTGCCCAAAAAGTCATGACCATGCAAAAATGTAAAAATAGTCACATTTTGTTCTAACACAAATTGATTTCTATACTGATGGTGTTATATTTATGGCAAACAATGACTTTCTCTGTACATAATTATTAAACATATAGTAATACTAATATAGAGGATAAGGCAGTAAACAAGGAGGGGAAATATACTTGCCCTATAGACATGGGGAAAATTATTTTTTCCCTTGGCTTTTACCATTAAGGTACCAAAGCAAAACAAATGGTACCTTAATGATAAAAGCCAAAGGGAATAATAAGCAGAGAGAGAGACTGAAATCATGGGGACTTTGGGATTTTGGAGAGGATGTTCAGAGAACTTCACATTAATGAGAGGATAGTATCTGAATAAAGAATCTAAAAATGAGGATGTGAGCCTTGACAATGACAGAGAGAAGGTAATTAGGTAACAGGACCAGTGAAAGCAAAAGCCTTAAGCTGGAGTCATGTTTGGTTATTCAAGAAACAAGGATAATAGCATAGCTATGAGAGAGAAAGTGGAAAAGAGACTGGCTATGACAGAGGATATTCACAGTTCACTAAGTAAATTAATTTAATATAAAATGAATGCTAATATATTGCCTATGATAACACAGTAAAATTAGAAAAGGTCTCATGGAAGGACTGGAAATTGGATTCCTTCTAGAAATAAAAAGTCATTTTATATAGAGAGAGTAGGGATTGCAAAGGAATCTAGGCTAATTCTTTGCAGCTAAAATCCCTAAGATCTTACCAAATTTTACCGACTTTATCTTCCACAGAGGTACTGAGGGTTGGCCACATGACTGCCCAACTAGATTATATTTCTCTCCCTTTTAAAAATTATATATGGACATAGCTAAATTATCACAAAAGGCAAGTATGTGGAATTAAATAAGCTTGAGAAAAATGGAATGGCCTGTTCCTCAATATTGTCCATCATGCTGAATCTGAAACACAAATTTGCAAGTGCTTTTGCTTTCTCTTTTCTGCCCTTCCTCCTTTTCTCTCTCTCTCTTTTTTTTTTTATCCTCTCCCCCTTCCTTTCTCTTTAATTTCTTCCTCTACACTTTCCTCATTCTCTTCCACAAATGATTCATCCACTTGTACATGTCAGGCACCTTACAGGGTGACTGAGATTCAGCTATAAGTCAAACCAGAATTTCTCTTACCCCAGTGGATCTTATACACACATATATGAAGAGACTATGATTGAAAAAAAAGTTTCAGATGTAAATGTTACATTCCAACTGGTATAACTGTAATGAAGAACTATTATAAATTAAAATCATAATAAGAGAAATATGGCAGTATAATATAGTGCTTAAAAGGAGTTCTATCACTTTCTGAACTTTCAAAGCCATATAACATTAGGTAAGTTACACAAACTTTGAATGTTTTAGTTTCTGTTTTAAAATAATATAAAAGGAATGCTTCATGTAGTTAGCAATTGCAATTATAAAAAATATTAACCAGTTTAAGAATGATAACTATGACGCATGTGAAGTTTATGTAAAATGCTCTGAAACAAAATTCTCTGAAGCATAGTGAGAGCTTAATGAATTTGAGCTTTGGATATTTTGAATTACTAATTATTTGACCTTGGCAGAATCATTATGGAAGATGTCCCGAGGATGCAGTGTTGTGCTGAGAATTTGAGAGTAGGAGTTTAAAGCAATGTTATGGAAATGTACCATTCACAAAGAAATAATAAAATAGAGAGAGATCCAAGATGGCCAATTAACAACAGCTCAGGATTGTAGCTCCCAGTGAAAGCACAGAGAGCGAGTGGACGCCGCACTTTCAGACGAATTTTTGTTGCCCACAGACTAGGAGATTCCCGGCGGAGGAGCCACACGGGTCGCCAGCGCGACTTTTTT
>CAUYLG010043460.1:0-39977 GCA_963573385.1 Cacajao melanocephalus
CACATTGAGATACCATCTCACACCAGTTAGAATGGCGATCATTAAAAAACCTGGAGACAACCGATGCTGGAGAGGATGTGGAGAAATAGGAACACTTTTACACTGTTGGTGGGAGTGTAAATTAGTTCAGCCATTGTGGAAGACAGTGTGGCGATTCCTCAAGGATCTAGAAAAGAAATTCCATTTGGCACCATTTACAATATCATAGACCTGAACCAACCCAAATGCCCATCAGTGATAGACTGGACAAGGAAACTGTGTCATATATACACCGCGGAATACTATGCAGCCATAAAAAACAGTGAGTTCGTGACCTTTGCAGAGACATGGATGAATCTGGAAACCATCATTCTCAGGAAACTGACACAAGAATAGAAAATCAAACACTGCATGTTCTAACTCACAGGCCGGTGTTGAACTATGAGAACACATGGACACAGGGAGGGGAGCATCATACACTGAAATCTGTTGGTAGGGGCTAGAGGAGGGACAGTAGGGGGTGGGGAGTTTGGGGAGGGATAACATGGGGAGAAATGCCAGATATAGGTGACGGGGATGGAGGCAGCAAACCACCATGCCATATATGTACCTATGCAACAATCCTGCATGATCTGCTCATGTACCCCAGAACCTAAAGTACAATTAAAAAAAAACTGATAGACAAAGTAAGGTCGTATTCAATCCATGATTAACCAGGACATTTTCAGAAAAATGTAAATCATTGGAAATTATTATGAACAAGTCTTTACAAGCTACTGTCTGTAGATTCGAAGTTGTATATTTATTAGCAAGTAACAAAACAGAATAGTAGAGGCTTTTAGTCTATTCCCTTTCATTGATTTATGTGTTTATTAATTTGTTTAAATAATAGAGACAATCACATACACATAGGACAGCTCCTAGGGATGCACTTTATTCTTATGATGAATTTTAAAAATCAATAATGTCAACTTTAGGAAGTGAGGTAAATAGGATTTTGGTGTGAGGTTTTGTGGATCTATGCTGTGTTAACTGTTTGCTGTAGATGTAGGTGTCAGAGGCTAAAATTTCTATCCTGTTCTGGAGACATCTTTTAAAATAAATAAAGTATAAGTACTACAGTTCTTTTCAGCTGAGTTCAGTTACCATACAGAAGCCTATAATTAATGCAGTAATAAAAGCTGGTGGTGGAAGCAATGCCCTATCTTTAGGTTGGGTGTATGGCTTTTCACAAACCTGCGCCCCTGGACTGTGACTTTCAAAAGGGCCTCTGGGATTTTTCTCCCCCTTAAGTAATACAGGAAGGCTAGTGGGGCAAGACATGGATGTTTCCCGTTCCCCGTGTTGGTCAGGCTCTGTTAAAAACCCCCTATGCTAAGGCTCTGGTGAAATAGTTTTCCTTGAGAGCATACCTTTGTGAAGAGCAGAATTCTCTAGAATTCTCTTAGCATATTTCAAAGTGGTTCTTTTTCCCCTTTCTGTATTAGAAACAGGAGAGATTTTTAATATCATCTCCACCATGCAAACCTATCAGGGTTGATGGAGGGAAAAAGTGTGGCAGTTCTCCTAAGACTAGTCTTTCAGATGTTTTTATACCTCATGCTAATCCACGCTAGTCTCCGGCGATTAGTCAGTTACCCTTTCTATTAATATCTGATTCTGGCTGCAGGGGCTGTTTCTGCTCAAGATAAGCTGTGATGCTCTGCATCTGCCTCTTCCAGGTTTTGAGGCAGTGGTTTGCCCTTTGACTTTAAATTTCTGATGTACGGCCAGGCTCGGTGGCACACGCCTGTAATCCCAGCACTTTGGGAGGCCAGTGCAGGTGGATCTCTTGAAGTCAGGAGTTCGACACCAGCCTGGTTAACTTGGTGAAGCCTGGTCACTACTAAAAATAACAGAAACGTTTAGCCCGGTGTGGTGGTGCATGTCTGTAGTTCCAGTCATTCCAGAGGCTGAGGCAGGAGTAATCGCTTGAACCCAGGAGGTGGAGGTTGCAGTGAGCCGAGATCGCACCACCGCACTCCAGCCTGGGCGACACAGCAAGACTCCATCTCAAAAGAATTTTTCATGCACTAAGTCCATTGCTGACTTTCAGCTTTTCAGCTTTGCTCTTCTAAGGATGGGATTAACAGCTTCCAGATTATTTATATCTGGACTGGGAAACTAGAATTCTAACATTTACTTGCCTGGCCAAGGAAAGGTTAGTATAGAGAGTATGTTTCATTTTTGACCTGATGTTTTAAGGGCCAATACACAATTCACAAGTTTTAAGAATGGTAATGTCACCCTCATTTATATTATAATCATTTTCAGAAAATTTCATAAACATTTAAATCTAACATGAAATAAAATCAAGATAACATATCCAAAGATATATGATGTTTATTAAAGTTTTATCTAATTTTGGTAAGTAGAAGATTTTATTCCAAAGCAAACTTACATGATACTATTTTATTTACATTTTTTGAAGATTAGCGACATTTAAAATTGCCTTTGTATTTTAATTTCACTGGAAAGGAAAGCATAGAAATAATTAAAATCATACTTTCATGACTTTTAAAGTGGTTAAAAACATGTATAAACCAGTTTCTGTTACAAATTTAAATTTTTTGAGAAATGCACTTTTTAAAGGCAAAAAAAAAATTATACTAAAAAGTATTATAACATTTCCAAAATGCTCAAAACTTAAGAAATCTTTATTTTTTACTTCTTACATGATTATTCTATGTACTTTTCAAATGGCATTATACAGTAGGTGTCAACTAAAAGCTTTTCAATGTTCCTGTTATATTTTTTCTGTTGTCTTTTATAAAACAATTATGCCAACACTAGGGAATGTAGTCCTAACATAGTGTTTTATGCAAATAAATTGGGATTTATAGATTCTAAGTTCCTTTCCTCTTAGCACTGAAACAAAGTCTTATTTCTATTACACTTGGAAAAAGTTCTAAATAATGTTTTTCTAAGTTTTGGTATATATCAGATATCATCTCTCTCATGTATCCTTTCTTTTTTTAATGTACTTTAAATTTTCTTTATTTTTAAATTTTTATGGGTACATAGTAGGTGTATATATTTATGGGGTATATGTTATATTAATGAATTTCAACATTCTTATGAGACTACTGTATATTATGAAATCATTTCATTTTTACTATTTACATCTTAACTCTTAATTTTGATTATTTCTACAAATTTTAATATTACAAACTACATCATGTCCAGTCATGAAACCAATTACATAATCCTGCAACTTATATGAACAGAAATTACTATAATACAACTTAAAAATGCAATGATATGATTCATTTGTAGGTATTTTGCCTGCATTACATTAGACATATGGACAAAATAAAGGTATCCCAGAAAAAAAATAGGTTAAAGTTTTCCAGTTAACATTCTTTCTGTAGACATTGTAATAAAACAAAATGAGAATGATAAAAAATTAGAGACTCTGGTTATAATGTTTTTTTTAATATTTAATCGTGTTCATTTGATCAGATTAATGTCCTAGTTCAGGGGTCCCCAGCTCCTGTGCCACAGACCACTACAAGAAGTCCCTGATCTTTTAGGAATCATGTCAGTCAGCAGGAGGTGAGTGGCTGGAGAGAGCATTACAGCCTAAACTCTGCCTACTCTCAAATCAGCGGCAGCATTAGATTCTCACAGGAGCGTGAATCCTATTGTGAACTGTGCTTGCAAGGGATCTATGCTGCTCACTCCTTCTGAGAATCTAATACCTGATGATCTGAGGTGTAACAGTTTCATCTGAAGCCAACCACCACTCACTGCCATCCATGGAGAAATTCTCTTTCACAAAATTGATGCCTGGTGCCAAAAGATTGGGGACTACCTCTATAGTCTTCTGTTTATTCTATAAAACAGTGATAATACTACCTGGTTACCTAGTTTGCTAAGCTATAAGGATTAAATAAAATATATATTTGAGGTTAAATTGGCTAAATAGGGTGACTGATTGGGTTTGTGAGGTACAGCCTTTGTATACAGCTCCTAACTTTATCAACAGTGAATGTGTTAATATTGTGAAATGATTTACATACCATGTGGAAACACAGAAAATTTTAAAGTTATAAAACATTATAGATGCATTACCTTAGTCATCTGTTGTGTCATTCTTTTTATTGTGAACCTCTGTATTCTTTTGGTATCAAACCAATTTTGAATTAACTACAAAAATCTTTATTTCTAATTACTAATCTTGGTAGAATTTTGTGAAATATAATCTTGGTGGAACATCTAAATTCCAGTGGACATTGAAATAAAGCTGTCTCGGTCTAACGTTTAGAGGACTAAACAGCTTCTTCAAAAAGCAGTTTCATTTCCAATCCTAGAAATTACGTGTGAGATTTATAGAATCTTACCTCCTAGCACATTGAACCCCCCCAAAAAAAGACTAGTTTAGAACTAAAATTTCAATTTCAATTTATTCCAGGCCTATCTATCTATAACTTTTAGACTGTTGCTTCTGGGGAGTACTGATGCAGAAAAATCACATTATTTAAAAGGAAATGTTTTAACATGGTTTATTTGGAAATCTGAAATTCATATAACTAACTTATCAATAGATACTGGATTGAAAGCTTATCTCTGTACTCTGCATGTTACACATTTTTCATATCTTCTTTAAGTTGGGGCATTCATTTAGTTGATGTAACATATAGTAACATTTCTTGCCACAGAGTATTCACAACTATTCTGAGAAGAACAGTTCATGGATTGATATATTCCAATATTGTGTACTAGAGCTAGAAGAAAACAAATCTATAATATATATAAATCTTTAGCCAGACTCTACAAGTCCAAAACCATTTGAAGTTTTCTACATCTTTCATGGTGTTTAAGTACCTGTGTGATGACCTACTGAGGTTAGAGTTCTCAATGAAGCAATGCTGTGTATCTGAAAGCACTTGTATTGATTTTATCTCTAGACAGCAGCTATGTGACAACTGGTGGATTGTAGGGACCACAGTTCATTAACTCTATATGCCTGTCTCTTGTCAGTTAACTTTTAGTATCCTTATTTTTCATCTGCACATTTGATATTTACTGAAAAATTTCACTTTCTTTTGATCAATATATTTTATGCTAAAAAATCAATGATATTAATTACCCAGTCTTAAATATGTGTTGAAATCTATTGATGTGTTTATTACTTTATTTTAGCCAATAACATAAAACTATGTTGATTCCATACAAGAGACATATTCATTAGTCTTTTCTTCTTGAATCCTGACATCTTAATAAATCATCCTGTTTATTGACATGGCTAGACATGGGTGTATTTTTGGTTGATTTGCAATTAACCTGTCTCAGAAAGCTAAACTCACCTCCTTACCAATCCTCTTATTATCTATGTTGGATATTTAACAAAGGGAAATCTTTTAATGATAATATTATTTAGAAAATAAATCTACTTATCTAAATAACTGAAATTATATATTAGAAGCATATCATTTTTGGAAATTTTGAAACTGTTTAGGGTCAGTGAGAATGGACAGTGATTGCTATATATCTGATAGTCAACATCTAGATGGCTTTTTCTTTATAGAAAACAAACACTTGAAACAATGAAATTCGTAGGCTCTAGTGAACTGACGATAGTCAAAATGTACATCATGATGTAAAGATCTAGACTGAGATTTTATCCTGTTATTTACCAGCTGAATTCATTAATTTTTCTGAGACTCACTTTTGTTCTCTGTAAAATAAGAATAATTGCTATCCTGTTGTGAGAGTTAAACACACTCTGATAAGACAAAGAACAGATTCTGAATAAATAGAGTGTAACATTTTATATTATGGCTTAAAATAAAATTAATTTGGGCAATTACTATAAATAACAGATGTCTAAATAAGATGAGATAGGAGAAAAAAATCTTGGCTTGTGGTCACAGTGACCTGCTGCGATCTTTATAAAAAATGTGATGGCAAGAAATGTAAGGACAGCACACACTTTTTCTCAGCTGAACGCTTAGATAGATGCCAAAAAAGACTTTAAGTCATATAACATAAAACTCATTTTTAAAAATTAAGGTAGCTATCATTTTTTCTAACATGCTGACTTCAGGTTTTAATAATTCTATTAATTGATTAGGCAACAAAAATTAGATTCAAATAAGTATTATATTAGAGAATCTGATAATATATTATGTATTCAATAATTATATTTATATAATAATATTAACTATATTAAATAACTATAACAAAATTCAAGTATTAAAACAAAATTTATTTATTCTTTTTTTTTTTTTTTTTTGAGACAGTTTTGCTCTTGTTGCCCAGGCTGGAGTGCAATGGTGCGATCTCATCTCACCACAACCTCTGCCTCCTAGGTTTAAGCTATTCTCCTGCCTCAGCCTCCCCAGTAGCTGGGACTACAGGCATGCACCACCACGCCCAGCTAATTTTGTATTTTTAGTAGAGATGGGGTTTCTTCATGTTGGTCAGGCTGATCTCAAACCCCCGACCTCAGGTGATCCGCCCACCTCGGCCTTCCAGAGTGCTAGGATTACAGGCGTGAGCCACTGCACCCGGCTACAAAATTTATTTTTAATATTAGTCTGAACATTTGAATGCTTGGTAACACATGACTTGAATGTAAATTATATAAGCATTCATTATAATTCTTTTGTAGAATAGGAACATGGAAGCACACAGTCGTAATAGGGAATAAAAAATTAAATCATTGGGAAAACACAACAACAATAAAATAATAAAATTTTTAACTGAGAAAAAATGTTTAAACCACAGAAATCACAGATGTTTTTACAAAAAATATGCTTGACAATTTGAACATAAACAATATGTCCAAGCAAGTTTAAGCCAATAAAAATAATTTCTAGCTAAAACAAAACGAAAGGTCAAATAAGAAACTTGGTAAAATATTCTCAAGGGATGCTACATAATCATCAAAGAATATGTATCATTTTAAAATTAAAGACAAATTAGTAATTGATAATAAGATATTTACTCACAGTAATAAAATATACTAAGAAAAAGAACATATTTTTGAAGAAAATATGTACATTTAATAAGAATCTATTATTCTCAAAAATATTCTTAAAGAAATGCAAATTGAAAACCTATTGTGATATTTTATTATTAAATTCACAAAGATGAGTCGTATTGTTTTTAAATGACGAAGATAATGTTGACAAAACAGATACCTTGATGTACTGTTAGTAGTAGTTTAAAATTGCACAATTCTTACCAAAAATGACTATGAAATTTCAAATTCTTTTTGATTACCTAGTAACTTGCTCTGGGAGGTTACTATTCTAATGAAATATGTGAGATATATGTTATTATAATGTCATTATTAAGCATAAAGCAACATATTTGCTAGCTCCAGATAACTTTAATTCTTTGAAAAAATAAAGGCTATTTTAAATTATTTTTTTATTTTTTTAGAGACAGAATCTTGCTCACCCAGCCAGGAATACAGTGGCACAGTCACAGCTCACTGCATCTGCCACCTCCTGGGCTCACGCAATCCTCTCACCTCAGCCTCCTGAGTAGCTGGGACCACAGGCATGTGCCACCACAACTAATTTATTTTTATTTTTGTACAGACGGGTCTCTCTGTGTTGCCTAGGCTGGTCTCAAACTCTGGGGTTCAAACAATCCTCCCGCCTGATCCACCCAAAGTGCTGGAATTACAGGTGTGAGCCACTGTGCCTGTGTAAGCCAAACTTTTTTAAATTAGGATTTTGTTTTTTTAAAAAAAGTAAATGTTATAGGTACTACAGTTTATGTTATTATACATTTGTTTTATGGCATATCCAGCATTACTACCTGATTAATATGTCTCTTTTTCAAAGCAACATTAGCTAGTGAGTAGATACATGTGATTTAAAAATATTTGTTAAAATCATCCATATTCTTTTATGGAGTAGAAATAAAACTATCTTGTGTGCTAATTTTGTTTCCAACTAATGATTTTTTTAAAATATTCATCATAGACAGTACTACTAAATCTTTTAAATACATTATTCTGTTTATAAAAATTACCTACTGAACATGTCTTTCCTGAAGTTTATACTAAAATCTTTATGTTCAAGTAATTCAGAGAGAAAAAAGTAACCAGAGGGAGATTACCATTATAAGAAGAAAAATGAAAGAAATTGTTCTTGCTGATGAATAATTCTTGATTTAGCAGCAATGCAACCATCCTCGTAACAATACAAGTGTTGCAGGACTATCTTTGCTGGAAAAGAGAATTTGCTGCTCTAATTACTGACAACAGGCAACATCATAAACAATTATATTCAGGGAAGTATGAGAAATGGTAAATACATTAGATGCTGCATTAGCTTCAGGATAGGCTAATTTATTGTTTTCTCTAATAATACTCTTCATAGGTATCAATATTTAAAATTTACATTACATCTACCTAACATGTTATTATAATTTTCAAAAACACTAGTAGCATATTTGCTGATGATAAAATCTGTTGAAGGAAAGAAAAAGCTAATAAAAATGAGGTAAAAAAAAGAACTTCTATTGTAAAATGGTGCTAAAGTTTAAACAGTTGGTTTCTAGAAATTTGCCTATGATTTAAGAAAGTATAATATATTACCTGGCATATTTATGATAAGTGAAAAATAGAATCTTTTTGAAGACGTATGCTAACACACTCTTATAATTCTTTTGTAGACTTTTAAATGTTGCAGATACTGAAACTTTATTTCCTTCTTATTGCTACTTCCTTACTAAGGAGAAGAAACCGTTTCTCTAGGGTTGCTTTTTACAGAACAAAAGGTTTCTGCTCACTGCTTAACATATTCGGCCATGATGTTTGGGAAACTTTCCCCAACCTTCTACTTATCCTATCTGAACCTAAGTGATTCAACTCTCTTCTCAAGTACCACCTTGCTCCCACTGGAGGTGGAGCCCTTGTTTCCATCATTTTTTTTTTTTTTTTTTTTTTGAGACAGTGTCTTGCTCTGTTGCCAGGCTGGAGTGCAGTGGCATGACCTCGGCTTACTGCAACCTCCGCCTCCTGGGTTCAAGCAATTCTCCTGCCTCAGCCTCCCGAGTACCTGGGACTACAGGCTCATGCCACCATGCTCAGCTAATTTTTTTGTATTTTTAGTAGAGACGGGGTTTCACTATGTTGGCCAGGATGGTCTCAATCTCTTGACCTTGTGATCCGCCTGCCTCGGCCTCACAAAGTGCTGGGATTACAGGCGTGAGCCACCGCTCCCGGCTGGTCTTGTTTCTATGTTCGACCCTTTGCTCTCTTTCATCACCTCCTAGATTCAACAAGTCACCATCTGTCACCAAGACAGCAGGACAGCTACTTACACTGACTTCTTGCTTTCAAACATACTGTATAATAATCTCTCCACCACCAAGATACCAATGTGATCATCTTGGAACAAAAATAAGATTGTATCAATCATTTTGATGCTTACAATTTTCCAGTAGTTTTGAATTGTTTGTAGAAAATAAACAACCATTTTTTTTGACCTGCTGGTCCCTGTATGATGTAATCCTGACTTTTTAAGTAACATCACCAACTGTAAACATGCTTATCAACAACAAGCTAGTCTAGGGTTTCCAGATTGATGCAAAAAGGGGAAATAATAACCATGCATCTTGATTTAAATTATAGATTTTTAAAAACCCTTTAAAAGTATAAGCATGTCTTATGAAATAGTTGGGGCATACTTAGACTAAACTATTATTATTTAAACCTAGAATTCGAATTTAATTTGGTATCTTGTATTTTATCTGACAACCCTAATCTAGTCCCAACAAACTTCTTCATTTTCCCCAATACTGTCAGGCTTATACATGCCACGTCGTTTTGAAACATACTTTCCTCTATGCCTGAAACGCTCTTTCTCTAGGTTTTTATTTGAAATAAATATTAAGATTTATATGAAACTGGGTACCAAAATAAACCATATGTGAGAATTGAAAGCACAGTGGAAAATGTTTATCTGCAGTATTTTCAAAGACTATAAAAGCCATTTTCACAGATCTAGGACTCCTACATGGCATCAAACACATAAAAATGAATACACAGAAATATAAAGGAAGATTTTATAAATAAAAATTATTTTGAGAGAATACAAATTCAAGGAAAACAAATACAGAACAAATCAACTATAGGCCTGAGTAATTATCCTCCATATTTGTCCACGTCCTATTCCTGGAAACGGTAAATGTGACCTTAAATGGCAAAAGAGATTTTTGTCAGTGTGTTTAAATTAATGATTTTGAGAAGGAGGGGTTATCCCAGAGTACCCGAGTAGGCCGGATATAATCTCCATGTACTTTATAAGATGACCCAGTAGGAGTCAAAATCGGAGGAGAGGGGAGTGTGATAACTGATGTGGGGACTGGAGTGACGCAATTTGAATATAGAGGAAAGGGCTACAAGCCGAGGAGTACAGGCAGACTAAATTCTTCACTGAAACAGAAAAATATGAGGAAACATATTCTCCCTTTAGAGCCTCCAGAAGGAACCATTCTGCAGACGACTTGTTTTTAGCACCATTGGACTTAGACCTCAAGAACTTGAACACGGTCAATTTGTGTTGTTTTAAGCCACTGAATTGTTGGAAATACGTGATAATGAACACAGGACGCAGATACACCGACCAACTCACAGCTTCTAAACTAAACTACAAGCTTCTAAAGCAGTCCTGATCCGGTGGCAAAAATAATAGTTATTGTTAAGTTAGTTTCAGAGTTTAGAGTTATATGTTTGGATAGATGTTCTAGTTAGGGAATTTCTACTTAAAGTGAATGAAAGTTTATCTTTTATTTAAATGAATCAGGGAAGTTCTTAGACCTGCAAGATTTTTCATAGATTTCTAAAGAGGAACTTAATCAGGGACTTTCCTTCTAAAAGAACTGTATTCACCTTTGTCTTATATGTGACATTTAGCCAGCATTCCTGCTAACTTAAGGCTTAATCATTCATCTATGCCTTTTACCTTTATTTTAAAAATTTTGGCGAGGTGAGTGGTTTCAACCTTTAACTTAACTTTTATAATAAGAATAATTTAATATTTTGAGACTCTCCAAAAATAAGCTAAGTAATACATATGAAGCCTTTTAATTTTGCCATTTAAATAGTTCTGTGGACTACAGAAAATACTTTAAGACATTCCCTGAATGATATTCAGTTTGTCTACTGTTCAGAAATAGAGCATATAAATAAATGCATCTGGTAGACTCTCTAGTCTGTTGCTAAGAGACAAGAAATTATGTGGCTTTAGAATTGGGGAACCAAGATGCTTACTATGTATAACATATGTCCCAAAAAGAAGAGAAAGGGAAAATACAACTGGATATTTATCAAATACAAGGATTGCAAACATAATATGAGCTGTATTACGAATGTATTCATGATTATGGGGCATTTCAGTAAAAGCACACTTAGGAGGAGCAGCAGAATGGGGGAAGTAATGACCAACAGGCTGGCAATCAAAACCGAGAACATTCAGAAGTTCTTCTCTCTTTCAACATCCAGAGGCAGAGCATACGCTTTGCTTCCGTGTTCAAAAGACTACTTGGCTGATTTTCAGCACAATGAAACAGTTTCTTAACATAGCATGATAAAACATATTTTTCAACACAGTGATTGTGTAGACGTACACAATTTGGTGACTTGAGGGAAGATCCCTATTTGGATAATAAATATTTATCTAAAATTAATCTAGTCATTTTCAGACTGTGAAAATACAGAGTATAATAAACAGTGCATGAAGGCTAAGAAGGCACATAATTCTATCGTAATTTTTCTCCATGGGCTCTTTTATACTGTCTGTCTGCTGTAAGTACTAGATTGCCCAAGATTCTCGTACATTTCTGCTTTGTGTTTCTAAAAGCCTCCAAATAAAGTCCATGCAAAAAATAAAAATTAATAATGTCCATCACATTTCCTCTCACTTTATGTGAAACTGTATTTTTATATATTCAACTAAACAGCACATATCATCTTGTGAATGTTGTTGATCACCTCCAATTTTATCTGAACTAAAACTCTTCAAATATCTGCTTTTCTTTCTCCTTTATTTCTCATCTTGATCAGTGGTATCCCTCTTTATTCACTTGCCCAGACTCTGAACTCGAAACCTTTCTAGATGCCTTCTCCATTCTACATGTGATTGTTAATTTTCTGTTCCCATATATTCACTCTGATTCCACTACTTACACATTCATTACCTGCTTTCAGATGCTTTCATCTGTTTTATTGGCCTCACTAACTCTCTTTTAGCTTCCCATTATTCATGGCACGATTTATTGGTAATTTATGGGCAATTCAAATTCTTTACTAATTTCCCAATGATGACATAATAAAAACCTTTCAGTGTATGACTCCTCTTTCCTGTGAAACCTGATATGCCCACTTATTCCTAAATGATTTTCAAGTTATATTAATTTTCTCGTTTGTCCCTTAATCTGTATTATTTCCTTCTGTGAAGACTTCCTTGACTTCTACAGGCAGATGTAAGTTCTCTTTTACTTGTACTTCTATTGTGTCATGTTTAAACCTCACATATCAAGGATTTTAGTCATAAACAACAGAAAATACTAAAGCAATCACCATTTGAACATTGTCTTTTATTATTTCATGTTGTATTATATTAGTTGATTGATTTCATATTTGGTATCCCAGGTAAACCTTAAAGCTTAGACATACTGGCTTACCTTTCATTTTAAAATTTTATTAAGGTACATTTGGCAATTAAAACTGGTATATATTTAAAGTGTACAATTGGATGACTGATATACATATACATTATGAAATGAACACCACATTCTAACAAATTACTATATTCATCACCTCAGATAATTCCTTTCTTTTCTTTTTTTTGAGTTGACAACACTGAAGGTCTACCCCTCTTAGTAAATTTCAAGTATACAATAAAAGATTGTTAACTACAATCACTTTGTTGTACTTTCAATCTCCAGAACTAATGGATCTTGAAAAACTGAATGAATACCAGATTTTAAAATTCTGGGACAGCTTTTTAAATCCATTTTGTATAACTGGCATCAGGCAGAGTCTTATGGCAACATAATAGGTGTTCCATGTACATATACCATCTGAATTTTAAAGGAAGTTATGTGAAATGATTTAGATGAATCAGTTTATGTGGCTTATAATATGATTAGGAAACAATTCACCATTGGTGAAAGCATGTTGAATGAGGTACTCGGAAGAGTCATCACACTAAAATGCAAATGTGCACTACATAAATTGCAACAGGCGTGGCTAAATGAGTTGTAAGCTTCTCTATCTGACTTCTAAAATAAAAATAAAACAAAATGGCATGCAGGGCAGCAGAATAAGAGCGGGAACATGAAAGCAATGAGCAAAGCAAAATGTTATATATCCCTGAAAGTATATTATCATCTCATTACTGTTTTCTAGAGACTAAAATTTTCAAAATAGCCTCAGGTTTAGTCCCTCAAATATTAAAGATATTGCAATTATAAATATAGAACATATAATTACTATCTATGAAATATATATGACATAAAAGAAGGTATCACAAAAATAAGCAAGGAACAAAAGATTGTATAATGGCCTGTGATATTTGAAAGCTAGAATTTTACACACACACACACACACACACACACACACACACTGATGTTTTAAGGTCCTAAAACAAAAAATATAGAGCCCATTAGAGATACTGAAAAACTATAAGTAAACAGAATGTAGACTTGAGCGACAAATTAAAATGAAGCCCAGAGACACTGAAATATAAAAAGAGCCAGTGGATAATATAGGGCATAGGGGATAGAATGGGAAGACTTAAAATTGGCTAATTATAGTCCCTAAAAGAGAAAATAAAGATGACAAGAAGTAATATTTGAAAAGATAATACTTACAAACTTCCCCATTATTGAAAGCTGTGCATCCACAGATAGGTCATCAGTGGATAATTTACAACAATTTTAGGCTACTTCTTATGTGTGATTTAAGACTTGAACAATTTTAACTTTTCTTGTTTTGACAACACAGCTGTTGGCAATAAAATTTATCTCATATATAGATTATTCCTTATAAATATAATTGTATACGTATAAATGTAATTGTATATGTATAATTCTTAATATATATATAGTATGTGTATAATTGTACAATTCTATATATATGAATAGAGACTATATATTATATATTTATATATTTTATATTATATATATTTATATATTTTTATATATTTTATATTATATATATTATATATATATTATATATTTTTTATATATATAATATCTATGTTATACACAGACACACACACACACACACACACACACAGTCTATCTGCTTGTGGTCACTTCTGTATACAAGTTACTACACATCTTGTCTGTAAGTAGTTTTTAAGCCTGAGGACTTTGTCTCATACTTGTATCCTTCTCTGTTCTCTACCTTTCATTCTCTGTCTCTTCATTTTATTGTACCTATATGAAACAAGCAGCTGGGTAGGACGTTATACTCCTTCCCGTGCTGACTTTCTCCACACTGGCTCCCCATCACAGGGCAGAAAAAGTGTAACAGAAGATGTATATATACGTTTGGGCCAAATACCTATTTTTTTATAACAGTCACAATTTAGGGTCACAGCTTATAACTGCTATGTCTTGTAACATGATGCCAAAAGTCTTCAAATATTCTAATTCTTCATCAAAGATTGGTATGCCATGAGCAGCTTTAGCAAAATTCCATCTGCACCTATTGCAAGTTGCAGACAGCATAGGTTTAGACTGTTTACATTTCTCTTGCAAAGTTTTGCTTAAAGTAGAAAGAAACAACAAAAACATACCAAGTTTTAAAATTCATTTTAAACTCCCTATTAGCATTACAGTATGTAAGGTGCATATTCTGTCTATTGATACAGTCAATAAGAGTTAGACAAATGTTTCATCAGCAAAAACTCAAAATTGTAAATATATTAATGACTTCCCCAAATTATTTTATAGATCTAGTGCAAAGAAAAATGATAACTCTGTGGGATTATTCCAGATAAAAAATTCTAAAATTTAAATGAAAATGTCAAAACCCCAAAATAGTTTGAAGAAGAAGAATATGTTGAGATGGCTTACCAGATTTTAATATATATTATAAAAGTATTATATTAAACATTATGATATCATCTCATAAATATTTGCAGTAAAATATGGGTCATTATGGAAATCCCAAAAAGAGTCCAATAGATGTAATGAATATTGCTATGTAATAGTGATAGTATTACAAAACTAAAATGATTGTTTTATAACAATTGCTTAGATATCCCTTAAGAAATAAAAATGAATTTGTATCTTCACTTTACAAAAAAAAATCAATTCCCAATAAACTAAGAGCTTAATGCTAAAATATGGTGAATAAACTGTAGGAGTATTTACAATATCAATTTCATAAAAAAGGACTTCTGCAAAAATACACAAATGAATACATCAAGAAGATAAACGTGAATAATTTTGAATGTTTTGCACTAGCTAACTCCTATCGATAATATATAGATAATGCAGAACTTGAAAGAATATATTTGAAAAATATACTAATGAAAGATTAATACAGAAAATAAACACAAACTATTGTCAGTAATAGAAATTCAAATGAGGAAAATGTGGTCAGAAGAGAGAAACTGGCACTACACTGAGGAGGGCACAGAAATGGCAATCTGTTAAAATCTTGTAAGCATTGGGAAATATGCATGTTTTGAAAATGTTTGGATATAATTTTATTCTCTAGATTTGCAAATTTGAGAAATTTGTTATTAACAACGTTGGTATAGATAAGAAATGATTAAAACATATGCATGCTGTCATGAATGTCTAATTGATGAAACAATTTTGAAAATATTTTTGTATTACAAAGTTGGAAACTTGTAAAATCTATGCACAAGATAATCCATAGTCATTAATAAATTTTAAAGACACTTTTATGCAAATACAGAAGGCATATGTCGGAGTATATTTAGAAGTATTAGTTATAATAATAAATACATATAAACAAATTGATATTAGATGATGAATAACTGTATTAATGGAATAGATATTCACAACGCATTATTATACATCAGAAGGTATGCATATACAATGGCCACCTAAAATGACATCACTGAGTCTAAAATATGCAGTACTGTGTGAGAATGGTTAATTATAGATGACTATATAAAGATGCCATTTGTAAAAGGCTAAAAATCAAACACAATAAAAAAATATTGATAAAAATCTATACAATTTATGATACAACTATAATAGAAAGGTAATTTTTGATAAACAACCACATTTGACTAAAGGCAGGAAAATGGGAACTGGAGGAATACAACACAGGTGCTGGCAAACTTATTAATATTCCAGGTTTAAATTGAATAGTATGCTAATGGTGTAAATTTTCTTATTATGTTTTATATCTTACATGCATATTATGCATATCATTTTGTGCGCATAAAATACTGCATAATATAATATGTTAAATCTGAATACTATTTTACCTTATAATTGAGTAACTCTTGACCTAGGTACACACACTGATCAATAGATTTTTTTAAATTTCATGAACGTTGTCTCCTTGATCTCTGACTAAAGCATTGTAGTGTTTGATCCTTGCCTACTCTCCACTTCTTTGTCTTGGGAAAAATAAAAGGAATAAGCCAGAGTTTTTAAAGGAATATTACTGACATTGTGGGGTTGTGAGAGGGTCAATGAGTCAAGAAAGCTTATAGAAAAGAGTTTAATCTGTAAAGGATAGAGGGATTAAGGTGCTAAAATGGCAAGAAAAGAAAGCAAATTGAGCTGAGAAATCTTTTCAGGAAAGAAGAAAGCTTCCCAGAATTTGTAGGTGCTAAAGAATAGGAGGACAAAGGATATTTTTACTAGTTTTGCCTCAAACTATTTACTCACTGAATATTTAAGAAAAGCAGACCTTAGAGTGTGCTTTTTATGTATCTTCTGTTAAGTTCTAAGTGTCCACGTTTAACAACAGCAATAATTGAGAACTAGTATCTGTGCATATTTTTGACAGAGTACAAGAATTCAATGAGATTCTCAAAAGAATTTGTAGCGGACATTTGCCAAACTAATCTGGCTGCCCAGTATTTTTTCCTGCTTATCAATTATTTTACCAGAAAGTTCATGTCTTAGATTAACACAGTGATCCTTGGCCATCAGTGGCATCACTGGCGGTCGTCATCCAAGCTAAGTTTCAAAGCATAAGTACAGCAATCTGTAGCATTTAGTGCTGGGTGGTGATGACAGTAATGCCCTCACTAAATCACTTTGCAGCTCCACTATTTTTGCTTTCTTTTGCTTTGTTTTTGTGCATTAAACATAGAACTCAAGTACTTGGCCATATAACTATGACTGGAAAGAGATTCAACATTGTGAAACCCCGTCTCTACTACAAACGCAAAAATTAGCCAGGCATGGTGGAGCATGACTGTAGTCCAGCTACTTGGGAGGTTGAGGCAGGAGAATCACTTGAACCCGGGAGGCAGAGGTTGCAGTGAGCCGAGATTGTGCCATTGCACTCCTGCTTGGGCAACAGCGTGAGACTTTATCTCAAAAGAAAAGATATTGCTAATTGCTTGAAGTTGACCATGGTGGAAGTAATTAACACCATGGAAATAAATATATACAAAAAATTAGGATATTTTATATATTTTTTGAGAGTAGTATGTTTGTTAAACATTAACTGACACACTTCAAATTCAAATATATCACCAAGACCAGAAATGGGAAGAACATGCATAGAACTTTCACTATCTTTTTTTTCTATCTTTTGTCACCAGGTATGACGAACATAGAAAAAAATAACACACATAGCAATAAAACATTGTGTTCTTTCACCTTTAACCAAAAGAACAAAATACGATATTAATTCATGAAAATAAAAGCCTAAGTGTATTAACCATTCACTATTTCTTTAAACAACTATATTCTAAATGATTTTTTGGATTCTCCAATAACACTGTTACAAAAGTCGAGACCATGTTGTCATTTTTCTGTCTCTTTCTCTGTCACATGCACACCTCCTACTAATCTCAGTTACAGGTGCTAAATGTCAAATATTCTTCAACAGCATATTTCTCTTAACCCTTTCACCACATTCTCTGGATTAATAATTTCTATTCTCTATAATACTTTGCCCGATATTCCTGACATTGTTAGAGGATTAAGTCACCAGAAACATGGAGCCAAATATTATTATTATCCTTCCACTAAACAATATGACCCCTCTGCTGTTATGGATATTGAAAAGAATGAGTAGTTGTATAAAAAAGTTAATGAGTTCTTGAAATCTTATGGTAAAATCATGAAGCTTGCTGAAATAGAGTCTGACCTCACTTTGTGTTCAACTACTCACAGATTTCAAGATCCAAAAACTTTAATTTCCCCTTCTGCCCCACATTAGAGCAAGATGCTAGGAAAATTTAGATGATGTCCACTGATACCAAAAGGAACTTCAAACTATGCAAGCCCCAGCAAGTATGCAAGATGGTCCCTACAGCTCTGCCTCCTAATCACAATAACCACACCCCTCCACCCCCAGCCAATTCCTTTCCCATCTCTCCCATGTCACTTTCTGACCTGTGTGAGACCTTGCCTTGCTCCCTCCAGAGTCTCATTACGTGACTAATAAATATCTTTCTGTTGTTTTGATGTAACCTTATCAGTCATGACATCTGAACTGAATTTTAGGTGGTGGGAGGGCATCTTGTATCAATGAAATGATAAAAATATTTACATAGACTATTTGGGCTGTTTTTTGGTCCTAAAATAGGGAAAGAATGACTAGGACAAAAATGTATAAGGCAATGCTGATATATCAGAAGTACCATAAATATCTAATGCTTATTTAGCACATTAAGGACTATCCAAGGATGGAACAGAGGTGAAGGAAGAAGAGTGACAGGGACTGTATCATGGAAGAAGAAGCTTTTGAACTAGGCCTTAAGAAATATTCAGGAATTCTAACAGTGAGGTTAGTAATGTAATAGTAATGGAATTGGGGCTGGAACACAGCATTTTAAACATTTTATATTTTAGGCAATAATAAAGATCTGAGAACTCAAACCTGACAGTATAAAAAAAAAAATCTCACCAACATAATTTTGAGGGAAAGTAGACAGATGTAAAATTACATACAATGTAATTCCAGTATGACGTTCAAACAGGCTTTTAGCAGTCTGCATCCTGCTTATCCTGGAGAGAGAGCATTTGCTTAGTGATTGGCAGGTCTTAAAGGGGGATTCTGGAGGGCTGCTCAGGTTCTGTTTCTTATTCTTGGTGCTGATTAAATAGATTCAGATTATGAAAACTTAATAAAGATGCACATTTTGATTTTACAGTTTTCTAAATCAATATTCTACTGCAGACAAAGTTTATTTTCAAAATGAAAGGAATATATCACTTAGGTTTTGCATAAAAATTATAAATGGTGGAATTTGGCTAATGATTGAATTAATACTGGAAAACAGGGAGTGACGCATTTGGAAATTGGAATGAAACCGATAAGCTGTAAAAACAGTTCTAAGAAATTCACAAAAATATAAATAATGACATATGTACAGTTTAGTTTTATCAAACTAATCTGTAAATAATGTGGATAAGGGGATACAGGCAGTAGGAAGTAGGCAATGATGCGGTGAGGCTTTGGAACAGCTCGTCAAGCAGACCAGACAATAGTTTATGCAGCAGTACGTTAGTGTGAAAACAGTGAGAATATTCTCAAAAGCCAGGTACTTCACGTATTAAAGTATCTTGCAATTTAATAACATTAAGTTAAAAAGGAAGTATGAGGTAGAGCCACTATACCTTCTACCTAATAATACTGTAAATGCTTATATAAAGAATTTTAGGCTTTAAGAGATGAAATGAAGTACTCTCAGGACTTGCTTTAATTCTACTCTTCTGTATATTTTAAGAGATGGAGAAAAATGGAAACTTCTCTTTGTTTGGAAAAAGTTCAATTAAATCAATGGCTCAGCGCCTTTTGGGAAAATTCAGCTATTCACTATATGGTGTTTGAACTCTATTTCAAAGTGGCTCTAAGGTGTTATAAAAAGTGGTAATTAAGTTTATCAAACTGATTTGTATAGACTTTTGCCTGAAGCTAAGGCTATATTTGTTTCAATAAACTCAGTGATAACCCACTTAAAACTTACTTATTTTTAAAAGAAAAGTCTCTTGACCATAATACAGTCGGTCATGAAAGAAGACAAATTCTGTAGCTCTTATTATATTCAAAGTATAGAAATGTGTGATTTGAGCCAGAAATACATTGTAATGGGACATTAATTATTCTTCCATTTGGTGTTTTTCCTAGACATTAGTACCCAACACAGGAAAGGGTAGTCTTCTTGGTATTAGCAGGAGAGGGTGTAAATAATCAAATTTGTGTGATTGCAAAGCCTGAAAGACTGCTTCATGGCTCTTACAATGCAGTAAATATTAATAGCTACGCCTATATCTTTAGTTGTCTAAAGTATTCCAGTGCTATTTTGGGGGACAATACTTTTTATTATTTTGGTCTGTGTGCTTTGCCTTTTTAGCAGATCACCTTGCACATGGAAGTCAGATTGTACAGTTTTCATATCAACCTCCACCAATCCCACAGAGCTACCTGCATGGTATCCGTCTTCCCTTTCTCTCTGGTTATAGTGGAATGTGGTCCTTTCCCTATCAGCTACTTATTTGTGTGTAATGTAGTTTCTCTCTTTCTATCTATTTAACTGTCTTTAATGGTACTATCTTTGACAATGCCCCTTATTTTGCCTTTTTTTTTAATTGATAAAAGCACTTATATCCAAGAATTTACAAATGAGAGAATAAAAAACATAAAGCAAAAATCCATATGTGTTCAAAATCAAAATCAACAAGGTATAAACAAAAATAAAATATATAAGAAAAAATAAAAACAACTTGGTCCAAAACTAAAAATAAGACCTATAAAATCCTTTAAATGTATGTAAAATAGAGCTTTATTATTAATTTCCTTATAGGATTATAAGAATGAGTTGTAAAGATAGAAAATTCCATGACATGGACCTATTTACTGTAAGAATAATTCTAATAATAATAAATAAGGTACCTATTTTAAACTATATTTTTGCTTCATAAATTACTTATCAGATTATACCTCATAAAAAGCCCCCAGAATAGGGCCAGAATTTCTCTGAAAAAGTCATAATGAGTGATTATCAGTAAAAAGTCTTCTCTGTGTTTCTGTACCTCTTTCTGATATGTGCTGAAGATACATTTCTAGAATAACTCCCAGATTTCTGGATCATGGCATAATGAGTGCACCCTATGTTATGTAATAACCAAGCAAAAGTAGTCATCGAATGACAGGAACACAGTGGCTCAAAGAGGGTATTGTCAGAGGAAAGGTACTATAGGAATGTTACGGTGAAAAAGTTCCTGGGGATTATGTATCGCCCTTTGCACTGTCTGCATGCCCACCACATACATGGAATACCTAACATGAGGACAAAAAGATTATTTCATCTGTGGTTAACTGTGTCATTAAATTCACTGTTAATATGAAAAGACCAGTGTTATAGATGACACTCATTCAACTGGCAAACTCACATCTCCATGGGTTTCAGTTATCCTACAAAATGTATACATGCCTTAATCCTTCACTCTTTTATTTATTTATTTATTTATTTATTTATTGCATTTTTAGGTTTTAGGGTACATGTGAAGAACATGCAAGATTGTTGCATAGTTACACAAGTGGCAGTGTGATTTGCTGCTTTCCTCCCCTTCACCTATATCTGGCATTTCTCCCCATGCTACCTCTCCCCAACTCCCCACCTCCCACTGTCCCTCCCTTATTCCCCCCCAACAGACCCCACTGTGTAGTGCTCCCCTCCTGTGTCCATGTGTTCTTATTGTTCAACACCTGCCTGTGAGTGAGAACATTCGGTGTTTGATTTTGTGTTCTTGTGTCACTTTGCTGAGAATGGTGGTTTCCAGGTTCATCTATGTTCCTACAAAGGACACGAACTCATCGTTTTTGATGGCTGCATAATATTCCATGGTGTATATGTGCCACATTTTCCCTGTCCACTCTATCATCGATGGGCATTTGGGTTGGTTCCAGGTCTTTGCTATTGTAAACTGTGCTGCAATGAACATTCGTGTGCATGTGTCCTTATAGTAGAACGATTTATACTCCTTTGGATATATATACCCAGTAATGGGACTGCTGGGTCAAATGGAATTTCTATTTCTAGATCCTTGAGGAACTGCCACACTGTCTTCCACAATGGTTGAATTAATATACACTCCCACCAACAGTATAAAAGTGTTCCTATTTCTCTACATCTTCTCCAGCATCTGTTGTCTCCCGATTTTTTAATGATAGCCATTCTAACTGGCATGAGATTGCATCTCAATGTGGTTTTGATTTGTATTTCTCTAATGACCAGTGATGATGAGCATTTTTTCATATGTTTGTTGGCATCAAAAATGTCTTCTTTTGAAAAGTGTCTGTTCATGTCCTTTGCCCACTTTTGAATGGGTTTGTTTTTTTTTTCTCATAAATCTGTTTTAGTTCTTTGTAGATTCTGGATATTAGCCCTTTGTCAGATCGGGGTTTGACATCAGCCCGATGTCAAATTTACATTGCAAATACTTTTTCCCATTCTGTTGGTTGCCGGTTCACTCTAATGATTGTTTCTTTTGCTGTGCAGAAGCTCTGGAGTTAAATTAGCTCCCATTTGTCTATTTTGGCTTTTGTTGCCAATGCTTTTGGTGTTTTAGTAATGAAGTCCTTGCCTATGCCTACGTCCTGAATGGCTTTGCCTAGGTTTTCTTCTAGGGTTCTTATGGTGTTAGGTCTTATGTTTAAGTCTTTAATCCATCTGGAGTTAATTTTAGTGTAAGGTGTCAGGAAGGGATCCAGTTTCTGCTTTCTGCATATGGCTAGCCAGTTTTCCCAACACCATTTATTAAACAGGGACTCCTTTCCCCATCGCTTGTTTTTGTCCAGTTGGTCAAAGATCAGATGGTTGTAGACGTATGGCATTGCCTCCGAGGCTCTGTGCTGTTCCATTGGTCTATATCTCTGTTTTGGTACCAGTACCATGCTGTTTTGATTACTGTAGCCTTGTAGTATAGTTTGAAGTCAGGTAGTGAGATGCCTCCCGCTTTGCTCTTTTTGCTTAGGATTGTCTTGGCTATGCAGGCTCTCTTTTGGTTCCATATGAAGTTTAAGGTGGTTTTTCCAGTTCTGTGAAGAAGGTCATTGGTAGCTTGATGGGGATGGTGTTGAATCTATAAATTACTTTGGGCAGTATGGCCATTTTCACAATATTGATTCTTCCTAACCATGAGGAAGGAATACTTTTCCATCTGTTTGTGTCCTCTCTTATTTCCTCGAGCAGTGGTTTGTAGTTCTCCTTGAAGAGGTCCTTTAGACCCTTTAGACATCTGCATTTTACAGAGTAAAAATGGCTCAGAGTGATTTATTACATGAGCTGGTGGTGGCAGAGCCACCTGCAGCAGGCTCTGCAGAGGGCTCTGTCCTGTACAGGGTGGCCCTCGTCCCCCAGGTCTGCTAGTAGCCACATGCACATGCCCAAGGGAGGCATACACTGTTGTGCCAGCTGCCAGGTAGTTTTCAGGCATTAAGGAAAGTCCACATCAATTCAAGTCCCTGCTATTTGCATTTATATCTATTCTCAGATGGTTGCTGGAGTCAAGGGGGTTGGGTTGGTTTCCCCACATGGAGGCTCCTGAGTCAGAGAGGGAGGGAGGCTCTGCTCCTGGGCCTGGATGTCATATAAATACATGGCAGCTTCCACTCAGACAAGCAGGCTGCGGTCTGCAGGGGCTAAGCAGAGAGACACCACGGTCACACGACCCAGGGCCAAATTATGGGCCCAATCTTGCTGTCCCCATATTAGGCTTGGAACCCTAAAGCAGCTACTCAATCTCTCTTCCTGGCTTACTTCCCTTCCCATGAAATGAGGATAAAAAGCCCTTCTTCATAAAGGGTAGTTGTAAAGATTAAATGTGTTAACATATTTAAAGCAACTAAGAACAATGCCTGTTGTAGAGAACACATTTGGCTATTGGCTCTTGTTATTGTTCAGTTCTTCCCGTTCATTAATTGATGATTAAATGAAATCCTGCATTTATTGATGTCTACCATTCTCTCTAGGGGGCTCTAGGGAGGCAGAGATGGATAGGATAAAGTCCCTCCTCTCCAGAATCTCCAGTAGACAAATAAATGAACAATCATTCTAGATGAAGAACTATGATTTTGGAAGCACAAGTAGGCTAACATAGAAGCCCAGATAGGGTATCTCCCCTAAAGAAGGCAATGTGTGCACTCATCATTTACATCACAATGTGGGGCTGACCAAAAGGCTGAGGCCTTAGACAGATAGGGACTCCAAACCCCTCCAGCCTGTGGAGCCATAGGGAAGGGTCTAGAAGTAGAAGAGCCCCATGCTACAGTTTAAGTCACATTTACACAGCAACTATTGATTTAGCACAAAGGGAAGGGGAGGAAAAGCCATAAATACTCCCAGCTCAAATTATAAAATGACTGAATAATTTAAGCAGCTCTTCAGTGTTCACAATTATTGGAGAGGTGGGGGGTAGAACACTTTGTTCCATTAAGGACATACACAGAAGAGGAAACCCCATCAAATGGATGAAGACACAGTACATTAAGAATGGAAATGAAGAAATGGAGAGCAAAACAATGGAATTCTGCCAGTTTTCTTTCATTGCTATACAAATTGCTAATCAGTATCTAGTGTCATGTTGGCTAATTTGTTTAATAAGGGGGAAAAAAAGAACAAGATCCTGGAGATGGAGAAGAGGCAGCCAGTCTGGTGAAATCAGTTGTATGCCAAATGCCAGAGATACCTTGCCTCTTTGAGAGATGCTTCCAAATATCCTGCTGGGGAATAGAGACAGATTTTCATTCCGGATCTGAAAGCCCAGCGCTGCGGGAATCCCTACCCCTGGTGTGAGTGAGAGGCGAAACGGGCAGGACAGAACCAGAGAAAAGAGGCCCCTCCTCTCACAGAGCATATGTTCTAGGGGCGAACCCCACAAGCCAACAGACAAGTAAACAAGGTAAATTCAGAGAGTGTTAATGCCAGGAAAAAACAAATTCAAACTCTCAGGAAGATGTTGGAAAGTTGGGGTGTTAAGGCTGGTTGCCAGCCCAGTATCTATTCTTTCCTTCGTTATTCACAGAGCTTCAAGTTTGCTGGAGCAACATCTCTCAGAATCTTTTACAGCTAGTAGTGCCCACATGATTGAGGGACAAGCAGAGGTCACTGGGTGGCTGTCCAGGAAATAGATTCAGCAGCTTGTCCCTTTGTCCCAGACCTTTCACCTTTCTCCCTTGTTCCCACTTGAAAGACGAAGTCATCCTGTGACCATGAGGACGAAGCCGGTGTGCTAAAACAGGGAGGCAAAGGGGCAAACACCAAACAGCCCATTTCCAAACCTCTTGTTAGAGGAGGAAAAAAATAACCCACGATCTTGTTTTTAAGTCGCTGTTCTTTGAATTTTCTTCTACTCATAACAGATTCCAGTTCTGACACAGATCCCTGTCTCAGACCCCTTCCTCTGCATTTTTTTTCCCATCAGAAACTACAGGAATATAAAAACTTGTAGTTGAGGCTGGCCGGGAAGAGCCTTGGTCCAGGTAAACCTGATTCTCCCACTCTCTGCCAAAAATGCTTCAATGACTCCTATCACCATCAAGATGGATATTAAACTCCTGACTGCTCAGGCATACTCTCTCTACCTGCTCCCTTCAAAACACTGCATTGCTGGTGGGATCCTAAAACCTCATCAAACTGAATCAAAGCAATACACTTTCAGCACCACACATGGCATGCTGCCAGGCCTCTGAGGATCCTACAGCAGGCATTGGGCTGAAGACTTAGTCTCATCATCAGTTACCTCTTATAGGGGAATGGGTGCCCAGGCTGACCTTCTCAGGAGCTGAATGAGATGTGATGCTTCATCTTCCAACAGAGAGGAAAGGCAGTCCCTGAAACCCAGAAGTCTCTGCCTCATGGGCCTGGCCAGCCCACCAGCAGACATCCACTGAGCACCTACCATGTATCAGGCACTGAGCTTGGCACGAAGGATTCAAAAATAAAAGGCAAGGTGTCATGCAGACGGCAGATGGTTACCCAAATAGGCATTATGATTGATGTGCAAACATTTGATGCAAGTATCATAGCAATATCAAAGTCATTTTCCTTGTCTGGAGTGGAGTTGGGGAGGCTTGGAGACAGCTTCCTGGAGGAGGTAAAGGCTGTCTTATGTCTTATAAAGAAAATAAACTAAAATTTGGCAGGGAAGCAGCCTGAGAAGGGGGGAAGAAAGAATTGATTACAGGAAAGGATAACAGGAATGTGGTTAGGAGTTGTAGGAACATAAATTATAAGCCAGAAAGAGGAAAGAAGGGAGGAAGGGAAGAGAAGGAAATCCAAAGAAGCCAGATCACAGGACAGCTTGTAGGCCACTGTTAAGAAACACATGGTCTCTAATCCAAGGGCAATGGGGAGCCACGTAAGTATTTTTAGCAGTGGGTGATGAGATTCCATTTGCATTTTAGACATAACCCTCTGAGAGCTGGGTGGAGGATGAATTTGTGGAGAACAGGGCTAGAAACAGAACGACCAGTCAGGAATCTGATAGCTACCTATTTACTTTGAGAGCAAAGAGGGTGGAAATAGTAAAGATGAGATTGTGCCAGGCTGAAGCCTATCAGAGTGTCATCAGAGGGCCTTATGCACTGGCAAGAAGCCTAATTTGTAGCTGCATCCATTGGAGTGGTCATCTCAGTGGCTTTTCTTCCTCCTCTGTCCCCCTGCCCTGGGTGTCCCGTTTCATTAGCGTACAGCAGTCTCCAAATGGTGAAAACTCCAAGCTTCAGACTCTCATTACACATCTCCTACTTTGCAGTAATCAAGTTCAGTGACAAATAGAGTCCCTGCATTATGCCTCAGAATTCCTATTAAACATTTATAATATTAAACAATTAAAATATTCTCCTAGATTTAAGTATGCACTTTCCTTAGGAACATTGCCAGAGAGATCAAACACTCAGTGGCTTCTAATTCTCCAAACATATATTTGACAATATGCTTCATGCCCTATTTGATATCAAAGCAAAAGCACTAGTGGGAAGTCAGGCTTCAGAAAAATATGCATTTTTTATGTCAACAAATAATAATAATAAACCACCTTGTTTTTTTATGAGGCCACAATTGGTGAAGCTCTGATAATAAGGAAAGAGGATATTTATGAGGATCTATTCTGCCTTTATTAGTGTGGGAGGTGGATGGTGACAGGGACCGTAAGCCAATTCATAGAGATTGTAAATTTGCCAATGACTTGCAAGACTAACAGTAAAGATGAAAATGTAGTATCTTCTTCTCCTGCTTATAGGATGTGCATATTCTTTATCATCACTGAGGAATCAAAGCCTGTACCCACCTTGCCTCAACCTACAAACTCCAAAGAGGGAAGTGAAGCTTTGTTATAAACGAAGAAATTCAGTCTACATCCAACCTGTCCCATGTGGAAGCCACTAGCCCCATGTGGCTATTGTTCATTTGAAAGGAGGCTAGAGAATGGGAGATGTAATATAAGTGTAAAATACATGCTGGATTTTGAAGACATTATAAAACAAAAGGAATGTAAATTATTGCATTAATATTTTTACAGTTTACACATTGAAATAATAGTTTGTATGCATTGCATTGAGTTAAATAAAATATATTAAAGTTAATGTCACCTGTTTCTTTTTCACTTTTTAAAATGTGGCTACTAGAAAACTTTTATTATGTATGTGGTTTGCATTATATTTATATGAGCAATTTAGACCACAAAATTCACTCAAAAGGCAACCGTCAAGGATCAAACAGAGAAAGCCAATCTCTGTGGACCTCTAACAACTCATTAAATGTTGGTGCACCAGGGAACCGAACTGTCACAGAGCCGATGAACAGGGGCGGGTGAGACAACCCTCAAGGTCCCTCACCACCGGACCTCAAACACACATTATCTTGCAGTGCATAGACTTTCATCAAGTTGGAGAAAATAAAATTCAATAACAATTTTTTTAGTGAGATGATTTTGCTGTTGCTCATTAGTAGCTGTGAGCTAAAAATTAATTTGAGCTTGATTGTCCTCTAATTGGAGAGAGACATAAATCCAGCTGAATGTGCTATTATGGATGACACCTTGATCCCACACAATCTCATGCATCTGTCTTTACAACACTCTGCACAAGAGGGGAAACCCTAGCTTTCAATAATTATAATAAAAGTTACGATTATTGACCAAGAACATTATAATGGACGGTATAATGTGCTAGGTCATGACATATTTTTCTCAGTAAAGGCATTGACCAAGTCTTCATTGAGCTAATATGTTAAAGCCTTATTATGACTCAGGAAATTACCAATTGTTATTAAAGTGAAGAATATACACCAGTTATTATGCCAATACATTTACAGTGCAATGATAACCATTCCCCCCCAAACATAGGAAAAAGCAATTAAAAAAAAAAAAAGCCCTATGGAAATGTCAGTGGTTTCAATATACCCACATGTTTCTGACTTTCTTTATCTAAGCTTCACCCATAATAGGTGTTCATTAGATACTTGCTCAAAGACAGAGATATAAAGGTATAAAAAGGATTGAAACAGATGTTTGTTTCTGATAGGCTATCTTTGCAAGAATCCTGGCAAGAGGTAACCGTTCCTAAATTTTACCAATTCTTTCAATGGTTAAAAAAGTTTACTTATAAAACAGAATAATTTGTAAAGGTAAAAACTGTTCACAAATTTGGAGATCAATAACATAATTCATCCTAACTGAGAAGTAGAAGGCTGTATCCACATCTAAGCATTTCCTCTGAGCTGAGGCATTCTCTCTTTCTTATTACTGGAGGGCAATGATTCAGATGAGCTAGATTTGGCTAAAATGAGAAAGATAAGATTCTATTATCAAATCAATTTTGCCATGATCAAGGGAGAGCTCTAGTCACATGCTTCACAGGGCACTAGACAGAGGAAATTCAACCAGAATGCTCCCCTGACCTGAGGGACTTAAACTACAACTTTTACAAGAGTAACACATTTCCAGGTACAACCATTTTAAAGAGCTAGTGGAAAGTTTTCCTCCTGTGTCTTCTTCCTTTCCTTCCTGCCACTGACGTCCCCCAAAACAGTAACGATTTTTATTAGGGTCCTGTATACTCTATCACAGTTTGTTTTGTTTATCTGACCCATGTAAATATAAGAAATATTCTTATTTTCCTCTTTTTTGACACAGAAGTAGCGTAATGCACGCACACACACACACACCCCTAAATACACACACAGAGTGACTCTGCTTTTCACATTTAGTATCTTGAAAATTTCTTCATACCCTAATACCTGAATAGTGTCCACTTTTTAAACAAATGTTGATGCATTTTATCTTATTATACAGTTAGTTAATTAGCCACGAACTTTCAGATGGACATAAAAAGATTATTTTTAATCTTTTGCTATTATAAAAATTTAGACTTTTAAATTAGCACTGGTATCACCCATATGAGATAATCTTTCTTCCTCCATTCCTTTCTCTTTTCCTTCCTTCTCTTCCTCCCTTTCATTCATTCATTCACTCCACAAACATTCCCCAAATGCCCACCTATGCTGGGTGCTGCACTAGGTACTCCAGTGAGTGTTAAGGTTTTGTCATGTTGGCCCATCACAGGCCAGTAGAAGAAGGAAGAGGGTTCCAGCTGTAAGCAGGGAGCAAGTCACCCATGATGCACCTTGGCTTTACCTAGCAGATAACTGTAGGTACTGATGGAAGAACACCTTGCCTGGAGGTTATCAGAGTGGGACTGGCTGAAAAATGCAGAGAACTTCTGAACTAGCTGGCCTCGGGTGAGCCCCTACTGATATTATATGTTCCCTGCTTTGTGCTGGTAGACATTAAGAATAGGAAATGTCATCTATCTGCACCCCATGCTCCAAGACACCCTCTATCATTTTTGACACTTCCCTATCCTGTATTGAACACCCAAGGCCACCTCCTAAGGTATGCCACCAGCCTAGAGTGCATATTCCACATTGTGGACTATTCCATCCCATCCCAGGAATCTTGCTGCTCCCAAATGTCTAAACAGGGCCTGCTCCTCATTCCTAGAGACCTGTTGTCTAATGAGCAGCTCTGAATTAGTCAGAGAATGTGCCACCTTCCTCAGAGGCAGCCCCTCAGCTCTGACGAGGTACACATCTCACTATGAAAGTCAGTAAAGAGTGGCCAAGGATGCTGAGAACTTCGCTTCTCCCAAAGTCTGGTGGGCAAGAGGTGGACACAGACATCAGCCTTCATGGGCTTGCCAGGACCCAGAAAGTAGAAGCAAAGGATAGAGGAGAAAAAGTAAGATCTTTTCCTCACTCATTGCAAGGTTGATGGCTGAAACTTGTATAACAGGAGACACATTAACAAGAGAAAACAATACAAATTTACTTCATATACATTTCACCTAACATGGGAAGCTTCAGAAAAGACGACCCAAAGACCTAGGAAAAACTATGTATTTTTATGGACAGTCTTGCAGGAATAGAATTAGGGAACAAACTGGTATGACCTAATGATAATAAACAGGGAGGAACTTAGCAAGCCCTGTTTACACCGATTCTTCTTGGCCTCTCTGTGTGACATTCCTTCCCTCTGGGTATAGAGCAGGCAGGACACTTGTTACATGAGAGTCTTCAGGGAGAAAGGAGAGAGAAGGTCAGAGAGTGACATTTCTAGGTTTTATGAGTTGCTTTAAGGAAGAAAGGGTTAGGGGAATTCTAATCTCTATGACCCGCTTCAGGAGAGAAAAAGCAGGAAGAAGGTCAGAGTGACCTTATTGCTTCTGTGATCTTCTCAATTTCCTTCACCTTAAAATATTCAGTACACCAAGGTACCATATTTGGGGATATTGCATTCTGATACCCAACAAATGTCACATGGGAGACAGGTATCTGGGGAGGACCAGTGGGAGAGAGTCAGCAGTCACTCAATATCTAACAAATATTTATTTATTGAATGCATACTATGGTCCAGGCCCTGTTTTAGCTGGGGCGGGGATACAGCGGTGAACAAGACAAAGTCCCAGCCCTTGGAAGCCTACATTTTGGTTGGATAAATGGTCAGTCGATAAGTAAATAAGAGATCTGCTAAGTGTCAGCTAGTCAGCAACTTTTTTGCTTACTTGCTGTTCACAGGTTGTCACTAGAAGGAGCCTTAGGCTGGAAGGGGCTTTAGAGATGTGATAGAAACCTTGGCAGACCACCACCTCCTGCTGGTGACTTGTCAAAGTCACAAGGCAGGTTAATATCAAAGTAACCAGAACCGCCCCCCAGCCGCATCATCAATAAGTGAATGATCTGGGTGGGGACAATGGTCATCACAATTGTAGCTACTAGTTAGAAATTTGAGGCTTGTTTTGTTTTGTTGCAAATGTATTACTGTGCTTTTCACTGTGCATTTCCTTGAAAGAACTGTCTTCCACGTCAGCCAGAGGCAGAGCCTCTTGGTAATAGGGTAGACTATTAAGATTGTTAAAACAAGAACTCAGAGATAAAGGAAGGATTGTTCAAGTTGTTACCAAAATAGGATTTTTAAAAAGCTTTTTAAAAGACATGAATCTTGACTGCTAGACACTGCCAAGAAGAAGTTTTCTAAATTTATTTGGCATTTACTTAACGTATCTAGGGCCAAATCCGGAGGATGCAATCGTTGTCTCTTCCACATTGTAGAGAGGGTGCACCTGTGCATGCCGGGCTCTGAGCAGAGCTGTTGCAGGGCAGAGGCGCATCCTGCAAGAAGCCTGCAAAGCCTGACACCTGTTCCAATGGGCTGGGGACTATGAGTGGCAGAGGGGTCAGAGCTGGAGAGAAGAAATCAGGCAGGTACCAAAGAACTGGGAGCCACATCTCAAGGGTGGTAAAGATGTAGACAAACTCAGCTCAACACAGGGGAGTCTGTGACCCTCCAGACCATCCCTTGCTTCAGATATCCTTGGAGAACTCCAGCCAAGGGGTCCAACTTGGTGTGGGAGCAATGGTGAGGGTGGACAGTGGCAGGTAGTGGGAAGGACAGGCAGAACACAGACCCAGGAGCTCTGACATGCCACAGTAGGGGGACATGAAGAGACAGGACAAAGGTCTGTATAGGTGGAGATGTCAAGATCAAAACCAAATGGACTGGACTAGGGATTCCAGAATTGGATCCCACTGCATCCCCTAAGACCAGATGGACCACTGCTGTCAGCAGTTACAGATCTGGCCCAGCCTTTCTTTGCTGGAAACCTGGGAGAGCAGGCCAACCCCCATCCCTATATCACCCATCTCCCTGCTGCCACAGGACATCAGGGCATCCCCAGAGGCCATTGTGGGAAGAAAAGAGGGAAGGTGTACTGCAAGTTATCAAAAGAAGCTATTCAAACCACCTCTATTAGATAATTTAACTTAGATTAAATTGAATATTCACCAGCCTGGGCAACATGGCAAAACCCTACCCCTACCCCTACAAAATATAAAAAATACTAGTTGGGCATGGTGGTGCACACCTATAGTCCCAGCTACTCAGGAGGCTGAGGTAGGAGGATCACCTTAGCCCTTGGGATGTCAAGGCTGTAGTGAGCCATGAATGTACACTCTACTCCCACCCAGGCAACAGAGTGAGACCCCATCTAAAAAAAAAAAAATACAGTTTGAATATTCAAGCTGAAAGGTACTCTTAAGCTGGAAGAGACAATGATGCTAATTGACAAGACTTAGTTTCCCAACTACCCAGGGAGAAAAGAGGAAGAGAAAATAGCAAAACAACATATGTGCATTTTTTGCATACCTCAGTGTAGTGACATACAGACAGACTTCCCAAGCTGCCGCCGTTATTCCTTCCCTGCACACACCTGCTGCTCCTGATCTCTAGAGGTGTAATACACAGACTCTTGATTCTACACTGGATTTAGTAGTTTCCTCGAGCAATGTGGAAATGTTGCTGTCCTACTTCCAGGGCTAGGTCATCAGAAGTTTTGCAACTTCTACCTGGGACTTTTGGAATGGTCACTCCTGGGACACATCTTCCTGGAACCCAACCAGATGTCACGTGAAGACCATATATAGTGCAGCTGTGTGACTAGGCCATCTTGAACAGAACCAGCCCAGGAGCCCAAATGAATCCCCAGGTGATTGCAGCTCAAGCTAACTTCATATGGGAGCAGAAGAACGTCCAGCTGAGCCCAGTCAACCCACAGAATCATGAAAGGTAACAAAATAATGGTTGCTTTAAGCCACTATGTTTTAGGGTAGTTGTCATGCAGCTATAAAGAATGAAAATATTAATTGGCAAATCTAAGTTTCCCAGCCATCCAGAGGGATAAAAAATAAGAAATACTTGAAATATACACTAATATGTGTGTGTACTATAAAATAATCTATGTATTGGGAGTGACAGCAAGCTTCTAAATGTAGTATGCATAAATGTATGACTGTGCTCTGTGTAATTACTCTGAGCCAGGCACTAGTATGGACGTTATACTCATTCAATCTTCACAACAACTCTATGAGGTGAAAACTATTGTTAACTCCATAGCACAGATGAGATCACAAAGGCTCAGGAAGATGGGGTAACTTGCCTGAGGTCATAAAGCTGATAAAGAGTAGACGGGGGATTCCAACCTGATTCTGAAACTGGAATCCCCAACCCCGAATCTGCCTGAGGTGGTTCCACAAGGACAGACCATAACCACCAAGCACAATCAGAACACACCCTTGTGGAGAGGACTTCGAATATTTAGAGGCCATTCGGGTGCCAGGGAGGAGGGGGCTGTGCCCTGCATTATCCTTTTGGGTGCTCTCATTTCTCCATAAGTATCTCTTTCAGAATCCCTTAAACCTTCCCCACAACCGGCCTGGGGAAGTGCGCTGATCTGACTCTGGTTATCTAGACCTATCCTTCCAGCAAATGTTTCAATACTTCCCTAATAATCCGTATGCTTTAGGTTTACTTACAGTTTAGCAGCTCCTACCCAGTTTACATGTACAGCACCATAGAGACAAGAATGAAGACACACATAATTACCCTGAATTGTACTCTTAGCCCTAGACTGACAGAGAGCCAATTTACAGCCTAAAAGCCTTGGAAGAGGAAAAAGGGAATCCCCAGGTGAACACAGGATCAGCTTCTTTCACCTGACAGTGACAAGGTATTTGCCTGGGGACTGGGGAGACTGGGAGTGAGGGTGAGGAAAAACAACAAATCCACGTATCATGAGAAGTCAGCCATGAGTTTGTGCAGTTTGCGATAAGCACATAGCACAGTGGTTCAATGTATAGTCGAGCCAGACAGCCTGGACTTGAGTTATCACTTTGCTTGGACTTTGGCTCTCAGTTTTCTCATCTGTAAAATGGGGATGACATTAGTAACAATGCCTGCCTCACACAGTGGTTGGCAGGATTAAATAGCTAACACCAATAAATGCTTAATCAATAATGCCTGGCACATAGTACACCCTAAGTCAATGTGTGCTGTTATTTACCAAGACAGCAAATTGGCTCTGCACCCTAATATAGCTACTTTAGAAACAAATAAGCACCTTTCTCAGCAAATGTAACACTTCTCTGATTAGCCACACCACAAGCTTGTTGACTGAGTCAGAGTTCTCTCTCAGCAGTACGTTTTTTGACTCGTTAACCCTACTAACATAACATATAGTCTTACCAACTGCCTTTGGAATTTCAAAACCCATTTTGTCACTTTTGTTTAGAATATTATACAGAACTGATTTCAAGCTTAAAATATTTCATTCAGATCAGTGTAGCATTGAAGAATGTATTCTAAATTTTATTTTTAATTGTATTTAATATTCATAATATGTAGTCAAATTTTTACTTATTTCCATTTGCCAAATGAAGCACACAGTTTCATTTACTTTAGATTAATTATGTTAAAAAGACATGATTTGTTGGCAATAAATTCCAAAGCATTATAAAATATCAGGTTTGGTTTGGAGACTGAATCTATGTTAAAATGCAGATTGAAGTTTATATATGCTGGTGCATCAGAAACAGGCAAACCTTGCTTCATGATGGGATGCTGGGAATTCTTGCAAGCTTCACTTTAAAAGGAAACTCATTAATTTTTATATTTTGTATGTTTTCCTTTTAGGCGAGATAGAAGTAGTTTATGCTTTAAGCTTTTTTTTCTTTTTGGTATGTGTGCAAATAATACATTTTGGATAAAGAAACCCTTTAATCTGAATAAATGAAAAATCAGATTGGTTATCACCATCATTCTATTCTCTCTTTTTAATACTGCCTTTGGGCGTTCAGGAGCTACCCTTATGTATTATGTACAGGTGGTAAGCAAATAAATGCAACGTACAGTCAGGTAAATATCATCTTGAGGCATGTTTGAAGAATTGTCATCACGTTTATGCTCCTCATTCATTTCATATATTACAACATCAATGTTGCTTATCCATTTTATCAGATATATTATGGTGGTAAAGTAAACAAAACCGAACCATGAACAAAAAGAGCTGAACTCCATACAGCAGTCCAAATTGCAAAACTATTCTTTGGGTGGCCTTAGACCAATGCAGTTCTCCCCCTTTCTCAATTGTAGTTCTCAAAAATACTTGGAAACTGCTAAGATTGCAACATCCTTGAATCAGGAGGAACTGGCTTGAATAGTCTGGGCTCTGTTCCCTCCTCCCTCCAACCCTGAAAAATAATACTTCCTTCAACACTTTATCCCAGTGATTCTAATAGCCCCAAAGCATAAAACTGAGGGCAGGCTGCTTTCTGGGGTCCCCCAGCTGTGGTACAAATGGGGCATGAGGAGATGAGACTAGCAGCCCCAGGCAGCTTTCCTCAGCCTGGGGAGACTGGCTCAAAATACATCCTAAGCATCTGTGGTCTCCTGCTGCCTGTCTGCAAATAATAAGCCCATTTCATGTAACTTGTGTATAAGTGTACTGTCTCACTGGACATAGACAAGTTGGTAACCTGTGCCCTGTGAACCTGCTTCACAAAAACCATCCCAATAGTTAACTTGCAAAGAGTCAAAATTCAAGTGGCCAGTCAGTACTATGCTTGCAAACGTCATGATCAGCCAACTCAACCACCAGCTCATTCATTTGATCCACACCAATGGCTCCATTGAGCCTCTCAGTTATAGTTAGAGATATATGGATTTGAATGGTTGGGAAATGCCTCTCTTCTTCCCTCCCCTTGTGCCCTCTGCACCCATGGCAAATGGCTTCCAAGAGCCCCTCTCCCAGCGGCCACACACAATCCTCTCTCCTCTGAGTTTGCCCAAGAATTCTTCATCTATATTCATCAGGACCATGAGCAGATACTTGCAGACAGGTGAGTCAAGATGTGGCTGGGATGACCTACTGGAGCCAGACAGGATAGCGTCAGAGAGGGGAACTAATGGTGCCTGGGCCCCTGCTGCACCACATGCACAATGCCAGTGCCTCAGGGCTTTTGTTCCTTTGAGACCTTTTAACAGCCAGTTCTGTGAGGCAGGAGTCATTATACCTATTCACGGATGAGTAACCTGAAAGTCAGAACAGTTAAGGGATTTACACAAGGTCGCAACTATCCAAGATTTTGTTTTAAAACTTTTTTGAGGAATGAAAATGTAGTTACTCAAATACTACTTGTAAGTATGTCTCTATGTCTGAATGTATTCAGTTCCTAAGTTTAGACAAGGAGCAACCACAGAGTGAGAGACACGTGTGAGTGAGTCTCTGTGTGTGCACATGTGCATGTGAGTGTGTATATGGTATTTGGGATTAGGTTAATATTGGTTTCAGATGGAGAGATATCAGATTTATCAAGTGTTATCTTTGGGTTATAGAATAAGCAGTATTTAGGGATTTTGCCCTGCTCTGCACATCTTTTCATTTTCTCTGTAATGCTTATATATTATTTTTAGCAATCAGAAAGATTTTGCTTTTCTTAAACCCAGGCAACACATACTGAGCTGCTTGCTATCCACTCCCTATCAGTAGAGTGAGAGACTGCCTGCATCCCGGTCTGCAGGTGAGAGGGTGTAAGTCATGCTGGGGAGAAGGAATGATCAGTTAAGTTTCCAGAAGCAGTTTTCTCTGGTTTCTCAGCTCTCAGACCTACCCCAGCAGCCTGGCCACTCTGTATTTCCATGGGGCCTCTCCCCCTGTGTCTGCTTCCCCTCTTCTGGGAGACCAAGGGACTGGTGAATTTCATGAGTAGTCCAAACACCCAGAGTTCTGTACCCTAGAAGCTCTGAGTCTCCTGGCCCAGTGTGTATGGACTGGTGGACTACCGCGAACATAAGATTGGAGCAGGCATTTCTCTGTCCCAGGCCATATGGGACCCATATGCCTTTCCCAATGTTTCTGTCTGTGAAATGGTGAACCAGGAGCCTGCCTGAGGCTTCCAGTGGCTGATGGCAGGTGTCAGCCCAGCATATGCTCAATGCCCATGGTGGTAAATGACTGCTAACTGCTTTAAACAGCAGCTGATTTATTGATAACAATGTTTAGTACACTTAACAAGATGCTGTCCCCCGCCTCTAGGAAAGGTTCCTCTGGCTTGTTAGTCATTTCAATGCATAGAGGTGTTTGCTGTCCAAAAAAGTGGCTTCCTGTCTTTGCAGAGCAAATCTGCACCCTCTTGTTAGGAAACTTCTGAGGACCCTGAGTATTTAGTCTCCAATTCTCAGAGGGCAGCCCTTCTACTAACCCACCCAGCTGGAGCGCAGGCAAGACCTCAGAAACAGAAGTCTATGTTTCATCAAGAGCCTTACTGTAGAGCTTAGTGTTTAATGTCAGGCCTCAGGAGAGAAGGAGGCTGAGAGTCCTCTGAAGTCCTTTGATGAGCCTCAAGGTCCCTTACCACCAGGGTGACTGTGTTGTATAATAAAGAATTTGTCTGGCCTTTGTTCCTGGCTCCTGGGAGGGATCCTCTAAACTCTTGGAATTTCCCAAGTAGTAGGAGTGTCTTTGTTATTCCAAGTGGACCCTCAGACCACATCTGAGTTTATGCTAATGAGGTGACTCGGGTAAGTCCCTAGCTAGTTTATAGATTGGAGACTGCCCTGTTGGAAAGACCAGCCATGTGCCTAGAGGACTGGGGCTTTTAACCATATGGTAGCAGAGAAGGACTTCGAGGCGAGAGATTGAATTCAATCACATGGCCAATGGTTCAACCAACCATGCATATATAATAAAATCTCAAAAAAAAACTGTGAACATTGAAGCTCACTGGAGATTCTTTGTTAATTGTGCTGGGAGTGTGACGTGTTCCAAAGATAATCATGTTTGGGACTCTCCTTTACCCTGTGCTTCTCTTCTTTTGTCTGGTCCTGATTTCCATCACTTAAAATAAAAACTGTAATAATAAGTATAGTGCTTTCCTAAGTGCTGTGAGTTGTTCTAATGAATTGCCACAGCTGAGGAGGTCATGAAAACACTCAAATTCATAGCCAGTTCATCAGAGATATGGGTGGCCTGTGACCTTCTTGAACTTGCAGCTGATATCTGGAGTGAGATTAGCTTTGTAGGGGACCATGCCTGTGAAATTGGACCTAATTCCAGGTAGTGGTCAGAAATGCAATGTAGACTCCTGAGGTTCAAACCCTAGTACTGGGACCTTTTAGCTGTGCCATCTACTGGGGCAAATTTTTATCCTTTTCAATCGTTAGTACCTATCCTTAAAACAAGGAAGAAAACACAGTGAAATTCTTAGGCCAGTGCTGACATCAGAAAGCACTCATAAATGTTACCCATCACTAATAAAACCTTTGCCCCACCAGGCAGCAGGACAGAGGCTTACCTACTTATTTTTATGACCTCTTCTGACTCTTTTAAGGTCTAACAAAATATAGAATACTATAGTTTGCCCCACCTTTCTCTATTTCACTGAGCACTACCTAGTATTTTCCTTAGTTATTATTTCTCATCTATATGTAAATAAAATTATTTCCTATCTATATGCTGCTATTGTTTGACTGTTGTCACCTCTAAAAGTTGTTGAAATTGAATCCCCAATGTGATAGTATTGAGAGGTGGAGTTTGTTTTGTTTTGTTTTGTTTTTGAGATGGAGTCTCACTCTATTGCCCAGGCTGGAGTGCAGTGGTGTGATCTCTGCTCACTGCAACCTCTGCTGCCTGGGTTCAAGCAATTCTTCTGCCTCAGCCTTCCAAGTAGCTGGGATTACAGGCGCCTCCCACTGTGCCCAGCTAATTTTTGTATTTTTAGTAGAGACAGGGTTTCACCATTTTGTCCAGGCTGGTCTTGAGCTCCTGACCTTTTTATCCACCCACCTCATCCTCCCAAAGTGCTGGGATTACAGGTGTGAACCACCATACCCGGCAGAGGTGGGGCCTTTAACAGGTGACTGGGTCATAACGGGTCGGCCCTTATAAGTGGATAATTCCATTTATGGGTTCATGAATTAATGGGTTATCATGGAAGTGGGACTGGTGGGTTTATTAGAAGAGAAAAAAAATCAACTCAAGATAGATTAAAGACTTAAATGCAAGACCTGAAACTGTAAATCTACTAGAAAAAATCTGTAAATCTGAAACTGTAAATCTGTAACTGTAAATCTGTAAATATGAAACTGTAAATCTACTAGAAAAAACCTACTAGAAAAAAGTATAGGAGAAACACTTTAGGACATTGGTCTGGGCAAAGAATGTATATCTGATATGGTTTGACTGTGTCCCCACCCAAATCTCATCTTGAATTGTAGTTCCCCTAAAACCCAAATGTCATGGGAGGTACCTGTTGGGAGGTAAATGGATTATGGGGGTGGTTACCTCCATGCTGTTCTTGTCATAGTGAGTGAGTTCTCATGAGATCTGATGGTTTCATAAGGGGCTTCTGCTTTCACTCAACACTCATTCTTTCTCCTGTGAAATGGTGCCTTCTGCTGTGATTGTAAGTTTCCTG